>VZTL01035755.1:0-36489 GCA_013400535.1 Scopus umbretta | reverse complement strand
TAAACTCCCCCAGCTTGAATAAATTCTGATCAAGACTTTGAGTCTTGTGAAAGGATCACCTCTAATACCCTTAGAAATGAGGATACAGTACAAGTAGTGTGTATCTTCTTGTTTTTGGAAGAGCATTCTTGATTTTCTTAGACTTTAACTGCAAGGCTATTTGTCCCAATTCTATCTATTGGTGGTCAAATCCTGTTTTTTATAAATTCCTTCAAAATTCCAGGTGCTCAGAACACATGAGGCAGGTTCCCACAGACGCTGAGATTCTTAAAATAAAATGTTTCAATTTTCCATCTTGTTTCTGATCCCTTCAGTTAAACTAGACTCACTGCGTTTTGCCAGGGTGCAGCTTGGCAAAGCTAATTGCAAGCTCCAAAAAGAGAAGAGACAAAAATGGGAGTGATGCAGAAGGATGAGGATTTTAAAAAATGTATCTCTCAGTGCAAAAAAAGAAAAGAGATCATAAGAAATGGAGGCCAAGAGAACATCGTTTTGATTCTAGTTTTGATCTTGCTTTGTTTTGGTGGAAAAACGAGGCCTTGTTCACTGTGCTGAAAGCAAAAGACTTGGAGGGAGGCTGTTTTTTCATTTAAATATGATTTTATGAAAAAACAAAGAATACAAAATGGCCAGAGATCTGCAGAATGAAGATTTATCAATCCCATTTATGACTCTCTTTTTTCACTTGCAGGGAAGGAGTTTGCCTAACAAAGTTGGAGGCAGTCCAAAACAAAAGAGGTTGCTTCTTGTACTCATATCTAAGACCTATCATATTTTGGCTGCTCATGCCTGGTAGAAATCAGGGGACAGTTATCACATATCCTGCTATTACACATGACTCAAGCATACCTATTTCATATGTTTTCACTTAGCATGTTCTGAGAGAAAGTTAATTAAATTGCCTGAAAAAGATCCTTCCACTTGCATGTATGCCTTCATACAGAAATTCAAACTCAGTGAGCAAATGTAATAGAAACAGTAGTCTTTATAGGGACTTGCATAATATATAATAGATCTGTAATGTGTTTAACAAGAAGGGTTATATTTTTCATTCTATTGTCATCCTTGTTTTCTGCAGTATAGCTCCAATGCACAGGACGAATCACTTTATTGTGCAAATAATCGCATGATGATTTATCCTACAAAATATCTGTTGTCTCCATAAAGCAGAGTTGAATCAAACAGAGGCCCAAGCTTCCTGTGATTCTTCACCATAAATGTGGCGCTAATTTGCCCTCAATTTGCACTCAGTGCTGAGGACCTTTCTGCTGACTGTACAAAGAAGTCTGTGCCATTCTTCTGTGCTTATGGTCATGAATTACTTGGGAAAGAGCTAAGACTGCATCAGTTGATGGGAAAGCAGAGAGGAAAGACAAGAAGACACCTGTAGGACATTCCTAGCACCGTGCATGGGCCAGACCCCGAGGCTCATGGAGCAGGGAGAGTGATGGGCAGTGTGTTTGTTCTCTTCCTGTTTACTCAGGTGTTGTGGGAAACTGAAATTTTGGCTGGTGGGAAAATGTTTCCCAAGCTGGGAGAACTTGGAAAGGCAGAGGTGCGTGGTTGCCACAGGCATGCTGGTGCTCTTTTTGTATTTCTCTCCATTTCCATTTTTCTTTGCATCTCCCTCTGTATTGTCATTCTACATAAACATCTACATGTGTCAGAGACCTCTTAGAGGTTAAAGCAGTCTGCGCTGTGTTTATTCTGCCTGTCAGTGCTACAGGAACTGTGAGGTTTGCTGCCTCTGGCCCCTGAATTGTTCTTCCTCTGAACAACCCAGGCAGCAAAGGGACTCAATGTATCTGAGCAAGGGAATACACAAAAATCTTTGACTAAAAAACTTTGAAACAATCAAGGCAGAACAATATAACCAAGGACTCCCCTATAGGCAGGAAACTACCATAGCTTCATATAAACTGTAACTACTATTCACTTATTTCATTTTACTTTCTATTTTCACCCTGCAACCTTTTCAAGGTCTGATTTAATTTCTCAAAAGCAAACATAAGAGAAGTTATTTCACAACATTGGAGCAGAAATACCTAAATGCAGTGTTATGAGCACAACAGAAAACCACAATTGAAGGCATTGTGTAAGAATATTAAGAGCATATTTCTCTTAGAAACATTTTGAAGAAGGTGTAACAGGAGTGACAAGTGTGTTTCTTACTGTAATAACAACACTGGTAAGCTAGATTCAACGCAGTAATAGTGTTACTCTGTCCTTAAGTATCTCACATAAGCCTGCAAGACCATTTTTATTATTTTAACCATGCAACAAACTGACAAAATCAATGGCATAGGTATTCCACAATTTTCCGTGGGGCTTTAGTCTTCATTAAAAACATATAATAAGGTTAATACAGTGGTGAGCTTTTAATATGTTGCTGTTTACCTTGACAATGCCAAGGTCTGGGACTCTACTGGTCAATTAAACTGCATATTCAAATCTGTGGCAGTTTCTTGATTGACTCATGAGAGCTTAAGAGTAGTTGTTCAGTGTTCTCTTAGTTTTTTTCTTTCTTTTCTGAACTTCATCAGATCCAAATTCTGTGCTGTCACACAAGAAATCTTTGTTAGTCCATTGGAGCTATGACCCTTGGATGTGGGGACAGGGAAGAGCAGGGACTCGGCTGTCATGCTGGTATGAATCTGTAGTGTTTCTAATTATGCCATCCAGTGACTCCACTTTACAGTGAAGCAATCAAATGCAGAATGTGGTCCATGAACAACAAAATAAATTAATCTATAAATAATTCACCTTAAGCTAGTGGAAGTAATTAAAGTAATGACTGTCCCTTGTTCTATTTCAGGTGACGGAGACCCCAGTTGGTAAACTTTTACAAGTTATATACATTAATTGTGGGTGGGTGTGGGTCACTCATATGATATATTTTAAATAGACAACTTACATATTATTGCCTTTGCTTAGGGACCTGCCTCTCTCCATTTGCTTTATAGAGAATTTGCACACTTAACTGTGATCACAGTGCAGTTAGACACCTTCACTAGTCAATAGTCTCCAATGGAAAGTGTGAATTCCCCTCCTCACTGCATCTGATGGTGTGACTGAAGGACATTTGTACTGTATTATACATAATGCCAGATGATCAATATTACCACCATCCTCCAGCAAGGACACAGTGTGGGAATGAAGAACCAAATTGTTAGTCCAGCTTTATTTCCAGCTCAAAGTGCTTGGGAGCTGATGCTTTGTCCCTCCTCGCTTCTTCCCCAACAACATCACAGATGACTTTTAATATATCAAGTCCATAATATGCAATTAAGGGATGAGAGGCTGATCTTGGTTGAATTTGGGTGTTTTTGAGCCTTACATTTTCTAGCCTTCTTGTGACCCTAAGTTCTAGAAACTCTCTTTTTAACAAGTAACAAAAAAAAAATTTCATGTAATCACAGGATGCTGGAAGCTGGAGTTTGAGGGAAAATACTGTGTACTGGTACAGTGGTGACATAATTAGAAAAGTCACCAACTGAGCTTCCAGTGGTGTAGTGTTCCTCTCAGCCTTCCTCAGCTCTGGGCAAGAAAACTCAACTGCTCTGAGCCTGAAACCACACATCTGGGGCTTTCCTCAGCTGTATGTGACAGAAGGGCTGGAGTCCTGCAGTCAGTGCCCCCTCTATCTTGCAGCTGCAATTAGGGAAAGCATCGGCTGTGGCCATGTTACGCCCTGGAGAGAAGAATGTCACTGCTGTACCCTGTCCACACTCACTTGCATAGCTGCTGAGGGCCAGCGACAGCATGGCCCACTGGTCACAGGCATTTCCCAGTGCCAGAAGGCTGTATGCTATGAAGTGAGAAGATTTTAATTACAAACCTTGTAGTGGGTTAACCCTGGCAGGCAACTAAGCACCACAGAGCCACCCACTCACTCCCCCCTAAACCCACTCCCAGTGGGGAGAAGAGAAAAGGAAGAAGAAAAGTGAGGAAAACTTGTGTATGCAGATAAAAACCCCACATTTAATAAGCAGAGAAGAAATAGAAGAAGAAAAAAGGCAAGACAAAACAAGTGATGCAAAGGCAATCACTCACCACTTCCCATGGGTAGCCTGATGCTCAGCCAGTTCCTGAGCAAAAGATAGGTAACCTCCTTTAAACCCCTTTGTCTGTTTTTATTGCTGAGCATGACATTACATGGCGTATTACATGGAATATCTCTGTGGTTAGTTCGAATCATCTGCCTGTTGTGTACCCTCCCAGCTCATCCCCAATCTATTCGCTGAGTGGGGGAAAGCAGAATAAGCAGCAGAGAAGGCTCTGAAGCTGTGCAAACATTGTTCAGCAACAGGTAAACCATCAGGTATAACACCTGTTATAGGCATTTTTTTGGTCACAAATCTAAAACATGACACCATACAAGCTGCTATGAAAAACATTAACTCCTTCCCAGCTAGACCCAATGCAGCCCACTGTCTTTGCAAAGAAAAAGTTAATCCAGGACTACTGTTAAGAAACACTATCAATGATTTCAACAGAATTTAGTACCCACTCGTTATTCTTTTCCATTCGTATAGCTCCTCTGAGCTGCAGGAAAGGATTTGAATAAAAGAAAAAGGCAAAGTAAACCCTCATCCTCCCGGGACAAAATGTTCCTACTGTTTTCCTACTCTTTTACTTCAAAGCAAGAGTTTCAGGAATAGCTACAGCACTGAGTATCATGAACCACGAGTGTACCTAATGTTATTCAACATAAAGTCTATAAGGAGGAAGTAATCCAGGAATATCAGTCATTGTTGTGCTGGGAGAGGGGAGTTAGATGGGTTCTCAGTGCAATACATCACTCACTGAACAAGTTGCAGGCAGGCTCAGAAGTGAACGTGCCACTTCAGGCTCTGCTTGCTGCCATGATTAAACATGAGCCAGCACTGCTATTGTTTGGTGCCATTGGGTCATATTCCTCTGGAAATCCAGAGCCTTTTGACAGCGATGTTTGAGTACGGAGTGACACCTGTGTTTCCCCTTACTTGCCAAAGTGAGCATTGCATTTGCAGAATCTTATCTTGACCTTCACTCAAGACAAAGCTGCCTGATTTGGGAGCAGGTAGGTTCTGTATTGGTTGTTTTTAAGTTGTGTGGGGTCTTCTTCAGTGAGCCATTTCCCAGGATATTCGTTTGAGCTGTTGTTGAAGGGTTTTAAAGGACAGAGGTGGGGTGGAGGAGAAATGTGCGCATTTCCCAGAAACAGTGTTTTGGATTTTATAGGTGTGTGTTTAAGCCCGTGTGTGTGTATAAGACACCCAGTGTATGATGTGGATGATATTGCATAGTCAGTTGGGTGTAGCGACTAGGAGATTTCTCCCCTGTGGTACTATGGTCCTGGGAACTGCTCGTGGATCCATTACAGAACTGAATGACAGTAGATTTGATGTGTTTTGGCACATGATCCAAGCTCATAGCCTCCTCCCTTGTACCTGCTCGTCCCTCTCGGGAGCCCTTGTTCACCATCCTCTTCAGATGTGAATAACCTTTTTGGTATTATAACGCAGGCAAGGGACACTTTCTTTGGCTCAAAGCTGGGCACCTGCTTTAATCAGAGTTAGGACTGAAACAGGTCCTTGCAAAGCAATCTGTGAGTGCATCCTGTGGGTGGGGGGAATTTTCATACCAGTCAAGTGAAAGCGTTTGATTTTGTTCTTTATTATCGGTATATTGTGTTGCAAGGGCTCTGTGATAAGCGTTGACTGTGGGGGCAATACTTACCATGGACGTTGCACAAACTAACTACGTGTGATGAAGACACCACAGATATTTCTCTGCATGGCATCCTTTAAAACTCATTCTTTTTGGTAACAGTATTGTCAGTTAAAAATAGTAACTATACCACAGAGAACTCTGGGTTTTAGAGGGTATCCACAAAAGGAGCAAACCCAACTGAAGACATTGAATTCCTCATACCTGTCAAGAGGCGGCACTGACTGCATTTACACGTGGCTGTGGCCTCCCCTATTCTTCAGAGGCTAAGAAACCCTCAGCTAGGGACACTCATCAAAAAAAGTCTCTTCAAGGATCTGCTTCTGTTAGCAAGGAGAGAGATGGTATTTACTGCTTTCCTGAGATGAAAATGGTTTTTCTTATATATACAGAAAGGGACTGCTATCTTTAAGGAGCATAGGCAACATTAACGGTAGTCAAAAGTGTTTCTTTTAGTAAACAGTTCCAGGATTAATAAACCCTTCAAGGAATATCATGGCAAGATTTCTGTTACGACACAGGTAGCATGTGAGATGCCAGAAGCAGGTGTCGTGAAAGTTGCAGAGAAGAATCGATCTTTAGTAGAGAAGGTAGAAGGCGGCAGTGATGAAAATAAATGGGAAGAAATTTGTCTCAACAAACGTTTGCCAAGAGCCTAATTTCTGTGGTGTGGCCCAAAATTGCTGCTGACATTTTCTGTAACGAAGTTTCTTCCGATTTGCTCAAAGTTGCCATCTGCACTCTGACTCATCCACTTTATTCCTGGACTGGGTGTATAAGACAGACCTCTACATCTGCAGAATCCTGGCATCCTCCTGGAAAATGCTGCTTCTAGGAAGGACTGGGGCAAATGCCTGCATACAGATCTGGGGCTATCCACTTACCACTGTAACAACAAAGCCCTGACCGAGAAAAATCAGCTTTGAGTCTGGATCCTTCCCTCTGTTTGGTTTGGTTTTTTTTGTTTTTTTTGTTTTTTTTTTCTCCTAACATTAGGTGTTCTTTAAACTTTGTTCTGAATGCTTGAAACAGTGGTTATGTCTCATCTCTCTTTTTACTTTTCTGGCTGGATCTATAGGTGATGCAGGTTGGCATAGTTCTATCGAAATCAGAAGAACTATCCCGATTTCCACCAATGAGGATGATCTTGGGCTTAAAATGGATATTCAGAATAAAATAGTCCTGTACAGAAAGTAGCTGTGGGTAATGAGGCAAGGATTGCAGCTAGAGATTTCAGAAGTGTATTTATGATCCTTAGAGCCACATTTCTCATTGCTAGGAATACAATATCTGTTCTGTCACTTGTTAATATAATTATCCTCTATTTTGGGAGAATTAGCAAGTCACAGTGCATTTAGAAACTGCTGCATTGGTGTTTTGTAAAGTTGAAAAAGGAAAACACATTTGACACATTTAGTGGTCCAAATTGTGCATTGTATTTGTCTTTTGAAAAGATTCTGTTACCTGTCCTTCTCTACAGACAATCATTGACCCATCAGTGTGAATAATTTGTTTTGCTCTGGAAAATTTCAGCCACTGCTAGCATTGACTAAGAGGAATTGTTGTTTCAGCAATAATCTCTATTGATGTGCTGTGTATTAAGCAATAAACGGCTGCAGAAATTGATTAGTCGTCAAAGTGGAGATGAGATTTTAAGGCAATTTCAAATTCTGTTCATTGCACTCACATTTTTTATTAAATATCCCCTTGTTGTGGTGTTATGCTACAAGATGAATAGAATTTCTTTTTTATCAGACTTCTCGGTGTCATACATTACTTTCTAAACATCTGGGATGTTTGAAAATCCCTGATATAAGCAGCTCTATTTCCAAGCCTTCACTGAGGAAGGAGAAAAGGATAACCTTGTCGTTTAAGACATATTTGTCCGTGGTTTCTTGTGTGACAGCAGACTTTTTTTTTTCCAATTTGCAATATATAGGACAAGGAGAATTGCCAGAGCAGGTCAGACCCAAGGCTGATGAAGGCCAGTCTTCTGCAGCTGGCAGCAGACAGCATCAGCTGCTTCAAAGAAGGAGACAGGAAGTTTCACAGCTAGTGGCAATTTGAAAATTAACCTTTGAGAAATTTCCTCCCAGCTTCCATGGGTGGAAAATTCATTTATGCCTGGAGGCAGGAAGGTTTGCAGGTCTTCCTCTTCTCCCCCTTTCTTTTTTTTTTTTTTTTTTTTTTTTTTTTTTTTTTTTTTTTTTTTTTTTTTTTTTTTTCTTTTGGTTTTGCTACTATAATTCTAGTTATTCTTGATAGTTGTATAAAATCTTGGACCTTTTTGATTCCTGTGAAGCTCTTGGCCTTGATGATATATAATGCCAAAAATGTCCACAGATGAATGGAAATTGATGTGAAACACTGTGTCCTTGTATGAGCACAAAATACGTCACCTTCCAGTCTCAGCAAGTCTCTTGTATTTCTAACTGTTTGTGTTATCAGTGACAGGTTAGTTGCAAGCTTTAGGACACAGTGGTTTGATGTTTCCTTGCTGTTATCCCTTTCCCCTTTTTACTTCTTGAGTCCTTGGAGTGCAAGTTCTTCAAAACAGGCTCAGCTCCTTTAAACACCTTTTACACAGCACTCAGTTCATTGTGGACATCAGCTATTTGCAAAAGAAAAATCATAGAAACATTTGGTTGAGAAACATNCAGCTGGCTGTCAACCAGCACCCCCAGGTCCTTTTCTGCCGGGCAGCTTTCCAGCCACTCTTCCCCAAGCCTGTAGCGTTGCATGGGGTTGTTGTGACCAAAGTGCAGGACCCAGCACTTGGCTTTGTTAAACCTCATACAGTTAACCTCAGCCCATTGATCCAACCTGTCCAGATCCCTCTGCAGAGCCTTCCTGCCCTCCAGCAGACCGACACTCCCACCCAAGTTGGTGTCATCTGCAAGCTTGCTGAGTGTGCACTCAATCCCCTCATCCAGATCATTGATAAAGACATTAAACAAGGCTGGCCCCAGTACTGAGCCCTGGGGAACAACGCTTGTGACCGGCCGCCAACTGGATTGAACTCCATTCACCACCACCCTTTGAGTGTGGCCATCCAGCCAGTTTTTAACCCAGCAAAGAGTATGCCTGTCCAGTCCATGGGAAGCCAGTTTCTCAAGCAGAATGCTATGGGAGATGGTGTCAAAGGGTTTACTAAAGTTGAGGTAGATAACATCCACAGCCTTTCTCTCATCCACTAAGCGGTTCTCCTTGTCACAGGAGGAGATCAGGTTAGTCATGCAGGACCTGCCTTTCATGAACCCATGCTGACTGGGCCTGATCTCCTGGTTGTCCTGGACATGCTGTGTGATGGCACTCAAGATGATCTGCTCCATGACCTTGCCCAGCACCAAGGTCAGACTGACGGGCAAGGGACTCTGTCAACCAGCCTTCTAAACAGTCTAAAGTCTGCCCTCCGGAAGTCCAAGGTGGCAGTGGCAGTTCTGCTGACCCCCCTCCTTACTTCTTCAAGAATCAAGAATTCTATCATTATATAGATACGCATTAATGTTTAGTTTAGGTTACTTCTAGGGGAACCGAACACTATTTGGGTATTCTGGCTCTTATTTGTCTACATGTGAGTAGAATAACAAAAAAACCTGAACAAAATTAACACCTCTGCCCATGAAACATGTTACTATGTCAGTTGCTAACAGTGTATATACCAAGGTACAAGGTCTTCTGATCCACAAAATATTTGAGGTACCTAGAAGAGTTGTGAGGTTGAGGTATTTTGAATGGTCATGTCTCTTGCTTCAGGCCTCCGCTCCCCATGTTTGCCAGGGTTTCTTATCTCTAACAAGTAATGATCATGAAAATGATGGCATAGTTGACTGTATGAGAGTGTTTTATGCTGACTGAGTCCTTCCACTGAGTTTTCTGGAGCTGCTTCTGTTTGCACTATGCAAGGTGAGAATGGGGTATGCAAAAATGCTGTGTTGGTTGGAGAACGTGAGCTTCTTCCCTGCTTTCCCTTATGTCTGATCTCCGAAATTTCCAAATTTATAGACTTTAAAACTCTGAAGAACCACTAAACTTGACATCAATTTCTACTTTCTCTCAAAGCTCTTCTCTGAATTTGACTTAAAAACAATAGACTTCACGTTAAGGCAAAACTGAGTCTGTCTGTATTATCTCTTTGTAGGAGATTAGATAGGTTTGCAACAGAGATTGCATAGGAAAGCATGGTTTTATTTTACTTTTGTTTAAATCCTGATCAGCAGGAGTTGGAAAGACCTAT
This sequence comes from Scopus umbretta, assembly GCA_013400535.1. Classification (NCBI taxonomy): domain Eukaryota; kingdom Metazoa; phylum Chordata; class Aves; order Pelecaniformes; family Scopidae; genus Scopus; species Scopus umbretta. The sequence continues at coordinate 26,540 of VZTL01035755.1, read as the reverse complement.
TGAGAGAGTAGAAAAAAGGGTAGCTCACCATCATGTGAAGTGTTTTACTATTTTAATTTGCTATTTCTCTTTGCGAAGAGATACATTTTGATTGTAGCACAGTGGTTTCCTAGAAAGGCATTTTACAGGGAGGCTAGAGTGGATGGAGTTGAGCTATAGGTGATAAAGGCCAATCCCTAAATCTGATAGAAACTTCAGTTTATATAATGTGACCATTATAAACTCAATGCTTACCTCTGTGCTTCTGAAGAGATGTCTGATGGCCACTACAGTCCAGGAAGAAACCTGGATCCTAAAGCAGCTTCGTTTTATGCAGAGACTCATAACTTCCACAGCACAGCTTGTCAACGTGGTTTTTTGCTGCAGTCCCAATGGTCAGTTGAATGTGGCATGGATACACATGCACAATAAATACAATGTCTATGGGCAAGTGGAGGGGAGGGATACATGTATAAATCCAATCATACTTGTGAATTTGTGTGTGAGTTTATATAGTCTAATCAGGACAGTTATGTTATACTTGATCTTTAAAACCAGATCTCAGGCTGTATTAAAATTCAAGGTAAATCAGTGCCAGTGTAAGGCAAGTCAAAGAAGGGGAATGGTCCTGTACAATTGAAGCAACTGAAATTGTTTTCATTTGCTCTCAGTAGCACAGCAGTGATTTATACCAGCTGAAATCAGACTGGATGACACTGCTCACGGAACCATGGTGTTTCTGGTTTAAAAAAGATGTGGGATTTTTTGTGTTTGTGTCATGGTTGCCTGTTTTCAGAGTGCTACTTTGTCAAAGAACAGCCATTTCTGTGCTGGTTTATCAAGTCTTCACGGATTTGTGCTAATCAGTTTTTGTCAGAAAGTAACATATTTCTTTTCAGCCCAGGAAAATAATTTGATTGGAAAAAAATCATTCCATTGCCATAGCTTATCTGCATGATATTTATCATCAGCACAGAGCAGTGGCATCTCAGGAGATCTCAAATGCAAAACTTGTGATAGGAAGAAAATATGAGAGCTCATTTTTCTTGTTGGCTACCTTTAATTTTTTTCTTACTCTTCCCATTCTCTGATGAGGGCAATAACCTTTCTCTGCACATGCCTGAGGGCCTTTGTGCATGCTGATCCATGCTGAGGTACCTGTGCTAGAAGCACTTTCTGTTCAGGCAGAGTCTTGTGGAAAACTTGGGCACTGGTCAGCACTTCCAGCACTTCAGCAAAATAGGAATTGCAGCAGAAGGAAGCATAGATGGGGCCAACACTCATAAGAAGAGGGGCAATGTTTTACTGGGTATCATGAACATTTTCAACCTCTTGCATGAGGACACAGTTCTGCCCTGCAAGTCCCATTGCTTGAGGCATGCATACAATGGGTGCAGTTTCAGATGAATCAGATGACGGGATTAGTACCATTAACCTTCACAGAAGAATCTCTCACTCATAGTCCAGCAGATCTTGCTAGGCCTCGAGGAACTAAAAAGAGGCAAGTAGTGCTTTCAGGGAGGGGAAATGATGTAGAGGTATTGATCAGAAAAAATTCCTACAACCCAGGCCTATTTCATTTCTCTTTTTCCTCTCTGTTTTATACTATTAAGACCCTGCACAGTGCTTTATCAGTCTCCTTGGCAGAGCTCTCTCATTTGTGGTTATCTGACTCTGCTTCATTTTTATGCTCATATCATTGGTTTATTGGATTGGACAGTTGACTACAAGCCATCCAGGGAGACTGTCAGCAGTAGAATATCACATTACTGAAGTGAACAGAAATTCAGCTCCTGTACATTTTGATGCTATTTGCTGAACTAAACAGAAACATCCTGAGATATTTCCCAGGAGCGGAAAATTTTTCACTCAGATATGGCCATACTATCAACAGGTAACTGGATGTTGCTAAAGTAATGCTCTCAGCATCATATAAACTCACATAAAACACGAGTTAAGGATATGTGAACCAGCTGGAATATGGCATAGCTCAATTTAGTTTACACCCCAGGTCCCAGTCTGGCTTTGCCGATGGAAGGGAACATCAGCATAACCATAAAGAGAACATTACAGACAGGTTTTGAGAGCCTTGGATTAACCACAGGCCAAAGGTGTACCTAACAACAGTTAAATGCAAACTACATGCTAAACTCTCATGCCATTTCAAATTCTCCATGGGACCTATGCTCCAAAAGGTCATTGCATCAAAACTAAAAATGTTTTTATTCAGTCTTGTCTTTTCACTACAAATCAGAGCTGAACAAAGAGCTATAAAGCTTAACTGAAGCAGCCCTCCCTACTTCAAAATCCTTGCTCAATTTGAATATTACTGGTGCAACATTTCTTAATTTCATGACTGGAGGAAAAACAATCTCAGTTTTTAAAGAGAGGGACCCACCTGTAAGCAACCAGTAAGCTAACCAGTAAGCAACACAATACACTAAACTGACTTTGATTTTGTAAACAGTGTTATCTCCATGTATTTAAACAATCAGCCACATTTTCATCACGAGAATAAGCTGGTAGTGTGCATGACATTAAATAACACCCCCTGATGGGAATGGGTAGGGAGGTGGGTATACCAATAACTACTTAATTCCTTTGATCAGTGCAAGATCATTTTATTGTATTGATAGAAACATGAAGAAGAATGGTGCAGGATGGTGAAAGGGTAGTCAGGTAGACTGATATTAGAATATATAACTAGGAAGTTATATTATTATATATATATTTAAGTTAAACAGAGAGACCCTCATAACTTGAATGTCTTGTACTGCAAAATAGTCTCCCCTAGGACAGGAATGAACTGTTAGCTTATTAAATGAGTAATTTAAAATGATCGGAAAAAATGTTGGAAAATATGCTGTAGGGAACAATCCTGGAGAAAAACTACTAGATATTTCTCTTCATTGTCTGTGATTATCTGCATTCATATTTTTTACTGATGTTCAAAAAGTGAAAGTGAGGTAAATGGAGGTTGTGCCTTTCAGTTGCTCAGTTACAAAAGCTGAAAAAAAGAGTTTTGATTTCTTAATGACATTACTTAAGTGCAGAACACTGACCTTTTCTTTAAAAAAGGAGAACAAGAGCCACATTTATAAACTGAAAAGGCAAGGAATTGCCAGCATGTCTGTTTAAACCTAGGTAGGAAGATCAAACATTGAATTCCAGTGCTATGACAGGAAGACCCGACACCTCCAGCAGTAATGTATGTTTAATCAAGAGGGATTTTTTTTTTTTTGTACAGGTGCTTAGAATTTCTAATTTATTTTGTGCAATATTTATTAAAATCTTAAGTAAGGAGCTTGCTTTGGCATCCTTTTTATTGTCTCCCTACTCTCAAGTATTCAAAGAAGCAATTGGTTTTTTTGGGATGCTTTGGGTTTCTTTCTCCATTAAACATTGTACCTCTCTGGTGATAGGGAGTCTTCTATGCATGCAAACAGAATAAATTACACTTCTATTCACTTGATATAGTCTGTTATGCTGCTAGCATGGTGGGAATGTACTTGATAATTGAGGCACCTCAAGTTTTTAGTGATTTAAATGCAGGAGGATGTTTCCGCTCCTGAAATAGGTGGGATGGTTATTAACTTCAGTTAGGACAGGTTCAAGCTTTGAGTCAGAAGAAAGAAGCTTAATGCTCCTCCTTTCCCCCATCATTTTGTAGGAGGCTTCAAATTGCCTTGCTGAAAATTTCCTGTTTCCATTGACTCCATTAGATCAAGCCCAACAGAAAAAAATCGGAGCGAGATATGACCCAAGCAGAATTCCCCTTATTCATCTGGAGATCAGGATAGTTTTTCAAGCCACTCAGCAGCTGTCTTACCGTCTTTACCCTGTGGTTGCTCAGTATACTGTCACACAATATGGGGCAAAGTAGTCACAGACTGCAGTAGAAGATCTGGTCCACAGGGTGAAATAGGCCCACAGGGCCCCTGAGGACAGTGAGTTAGTAGCAACTCGCTCCCACTTTGCACTTCGTGGGAAAGAGTGCCAGGCTGTGTAGCTTCATGTTTAGTGACCCAATGATCAATAACAGCAATAAAGTGTTTTCTCATTGGTTTTGATCTTGGGACCAGATAAGCAGTGTGTTAGACATAGTAGTCAGGTGCCTTTTCTTGCAGCTTAGACACCGTTGTAGTCAAAATTAGATTTTTTTCTTTTTTTTTCTTCTCTGAAAGACAAAGGAGCTTTAGGGTGTGCATGTATGCATACGTATGCATGTTTATATATACATATATACATAAAATTGCTAGTCTATCTTCATGCATACCCAAAGCTTATGAAATAGAAGGCAGATGTCACAGAGATCAAAGATATTTAGACTAAATTTAAGCCTAAAAGCTTTAACAATGTCCTTTATCTCTGGATAAAGAAGATGATTCAGATTTAATGCTTCTAACTATTCTTCTCTTCCTAAGCCTGTGTGAAAGGTGGAGACTGACATTTTTCACATTATTGAAGAGAGCTCCTGCTAAACATGGGTGTGATTATTTATGAGAGAGAAGTGGGTAGTCAAGTAGTCAACTGCTCTGCAGCTGAACAAAATGGTTTTGTGCCAGACACTGCTCTGCTGCATGACCCTCTTGTCCATTAGCCTGTAAGGTCTTTAGAGCCAAAGTTAATTCCCTCCGTATATCAGAGACACTTCCCAGCTGGGAAGCTCACAGAGAGCCTCTCGCTGCTGCTGGGCTGCCAACAGCATTAAGAAACCCCCAAATGGCATAGATTGATATGTTGCTTAGACCCGTCAGTAGATTAAATTCCTCTTATGCTGCTAATCCTTTGGGGTTTTAGGGATGGCCAAGTGTTGTTACCTTATCTGCCACCTATAAAAAAGTGCATGTGTCTGAGAGGCACCAGATGTGTGAGAAATCGGGGCAATGTTGGGCTTCTCCACTCCCTCCTCCTCCCAGCTCTCAGATAATACTGCCCACAACTCTTCCCTCCCTTCCCAGATCAAAATCTTAGGGTCACTGTTCCTACTCCCCTATACCACACCACTCCCACCTCTGGTTTCCACGCCTGACCTATCAACCAGCCTTCATTGTGCTGGATGCACATATGCAAGGCGGGCTAGTTCTTACACAATATGCTGTGAAACAGGCATGCAGCAAACAAGGGAGCCCTGACATATGGCCTTGGACAGGAGGCCAGTTACTGTTTATAAGTTCTTGCTTTATGGCTATGCATTTTTCTATTCAGGACCAGTTTGGTAATACCCAGATGGTATTGCTAAAACACACACAGCTCAGAAAAATCAAAACACCCAGTTGTGGTCATAATGCTTGTGAGCTGCATGCAATTTATCTCTTCATATGGTTTGATTTGGTCACCACTGTTAGATCATGAAGGATCCTGAAGCACTTCAGATGTAAATTATGCTCCCCAAACTTGCTGTTCTTGTGATGGAGAGTCATGCCACAAAATCCAGGTAAAAAGCAATCTTGCCTTCAGTTTAAGACGTACATTGTTTTTCTTTTAAAGCAGCACAGGAAAAATGCTCACATGCTGCCAATAAAAGTTGTATATAGGAAGCCACACAATTTTCTTTCTTTTGTTTTCATGTTTGGTTAAAGGTGAGCCTAACTGATTTATGAACTTTATTTATAAGGACTGTGTTCTCAAGGGAGCATTAAGTGACCAACTAATAACACAAGTTTTATTCAGAAGAATCTGTGCATCTGGAATTTGTTACATCTGATCATAAATGTGTTTTGACAGTTCAGGAACTAAGGGGCTACTCCTGCTTCAATAAAAAAATTTAGAGACCCATAACATCTACAGTCTTGCATAGATCTGTTTGAATACCATTGTAATTGTGCAACAGATACTTGGAAACAGTGGATAGCTGATCTCTGCAGATAAAGCATTATCATGCTACAAGTGAAGCTGAATCTCTGGAGTCCTCAGTCAGTCTTTTTGATTTGAATAGGTTATAATCAGGCCAAAGAGGATGTGAGGCTCACTGTGGGTATCAGATTGCAGGACAGTTTTGAACAGAAAGCCCAACTCTCGGGATTAAAACAGACCAGGGATTTGGTCTGCGCACAGACTCTCTCCTGCATCTTAATTTTTAGTGTGAGCATTTGTCTATTACTTTGCTTTGATCACTCTGATTAAGCATCCCCAGGGTGAGTGCTTGCTGTGGTGAACTAAAGCTTTCCAAGTCCTGATATATCCTGATACATGGTCAGAGCCTCAAAGGGAGGGGAAACCTTCCCTTAACAAACCTGGTATCTTGTCTCAACATGGGTGCGAGCAGCCACAACACAAACAGCAGCTAAACCATCGTCCTGGTGCAGCTTGTCAGCTGGCACCTGGCAGGAGCTGTGCTGGCAGGCGGCTTCAGCCCGGTGCTGGGAGTGGGTGTGCAGGGACCGGGACTGCGGGAGGGCAGGAGGGGTGGTGGGGCTGCGGCTGTTTGAGCCGCCTCGCTTTCTCATTCCTGGGCCACAAAATCTTGTGCCTGTGCACATCTGACACTGAGGAGGAGAATGGGGAGAATGCTCTCTGGTTCCTTCTATTTCTATTGCATGAACGTCCTATTACCTTAGTACATGTATTGTTTTATAAAATTATCAGATTTTTTTCCTTAAACCCAGCTGTAGTTTTTGACTCAGTTCCATGATTAACAGCTGGTAAGGAAGGGATTTCTTACTGTATTTCAATTAAATATTTTGACGGTTTAGCTTTTCATTGGAGGTTCATTTTTTAACTAAGTTATTTTGGGTTTGAGTTGTTAAAAAGAAGAAAGTAAGTTTAGCTTTTTCCATGAAAATGTATTTGTATCAGGGGAAGGCATGAGGATGGTTTGTCTGTTTGCTAAAAAGCTGCTTTGCATTAGACCTGATGTATATTACACCGGTATGATGTTAACACCCTGGAACAGTTTGCAAACCTGTTCATTTTTGTATGAAGCTGTTATCTTTCATAGCACAACAAGTAAAGCAGCAGCCTTGGAAACACTTTTACCCTGGATAAACATGAGAGGGTTTTCTGTCAACCTCCCACTGAGTGTGTACAGAGCAGTGGCTGTTACATCAGGTTTGAGAGATGGTGCTAGATACGTTTCTGAGATGAATGACGGTGACATGGTGCCTGTGACAGTGACGGATGAAGCCACAGGGCCCAGGCTTGCCTTGCGGCGTCCCTTGCTATTGCAGGATTGCAACTTCCCTGCAAGGCTGGCTGCTGAGGGATGCGAGGCAGAGCCTTTCTGGGCTGCTGAGGCATGTGGTGTAAGTAAAACAAGAATTAAATAATAGGAGCTCTTTTCATATTAATAATATGAGGATACAAGAGCTGTGGGTAAGCAGCTGAATTTCCTTTAGCAGGAAAGGTAACATACAGGGGTTTGCATGATAAAACCTTATGCCTTTTGCTTTTTCCAAGGCTATGCCTGTGATCAGAACAGGGTTCCTCTTCCAGAATCAGTGAGCAAGCCTCCTCATACCTTATTTTCCAGCGAGTGAGGCAAGGATGTACTGGGCCTGCAAGCTGTGTGTGAGTTGTGGGCTGTTTCTCTGGCCCCATGGTGATGGGGAGGGTGGGTCACAGTTACTCTGTCTTGTGGCATTGCAGCTGTGATCCCTCATGCAGGACATGGTTGAAGTGGACAGGTACATAAAGTATGCCAGTGTGTGGTCCTGGAGTGGAAGAGCAGCTGTGATATGGCTTTGCCTGCTCCTCAGCCCCAGGCACCACTGCTGAGGAGTGTGAGGTGGTACCTGGTAGTAGGTGCATCATGCATCTCTTGCCCCAGGGGCATTTCTGCCTCTCACTGTCCAGAGGGTTTGGTTGGTCTGTGGAGTTTCTAGTGCTCTCTTTTACACATGACATAGGGTGTCTGCTATGAGATGGCCTTCCTACCCGGGGCAAAGCACCCCACAAACTCCAAAGGCTGCTTTTCATCTCAGCCCAGTCCATGTAACCCCCACTGATGCTTACAGATGAATGCCCAGCTGTCTCATCCATAGGGTACTGTCCTCTGCTCCAGAGGGAGTCACAGGTTTCAGCATGTCATCGATGAAGGTGCAATGATAAGAAACCTGGAGGATTTGTCCCCAGTGGTGGTCTGTCCATTCACATAGCGACATGACAGGTTATGCTGGTGGGGCCTCCAGGTGGAAGATGCAGGCTCCGGCCTGCTAGACATGCATAGCCACCATCATTGAAAGGGGAAGGTGACACATTCATCTTTTAGCACTGCCTAGAGTTAGGGTGTGGGCCAATTTTAATAATTTTCATTTGATGTTTTTTTGCCTTTTCTTATTTCATTTTGAGTGAGGAAATGGCTCATGATTCCCAGAGGCAGAAGTTCTCCTGCCTTGAAAATTTAACCTGAAACATTAAAGTAATCTTCTGTTTTAGCCCCTCTAGACCTCAGGCATAAATGGTTTTCATTTGGTGCCCAGCTAATTAGCTTGCTGAGAGATGTTAATAGTTAAGCTAATAATTACTACACCTTTGCAACTGACCTTGAGGTAACTTTAATGCTGATACTTTAAAGATAAAAATAATTATTTCTGGATATTTTCATTAGAACAAAATTATTTGTTATATTTATATTCTTTCCCTATTTCAGGTGATAACTATGAACCAAAACACATGAAAGTTCAATAACTATTTACCATAGGGGAAAATTACCATGTTTCAGCATGGCTAATAGAGAAGGTTGGGAAAATGGGCTTCATCACTTGGTGTCGATCTTTTTTTTTGTGTTAAACTGCTCCATCAGTTGTTGAGAACAAAGCACACACAACTTTATTCACACTTCATCCTCTTGTCCCCAGGCAGTGTTTCGCCAGTAGTGTTTGGGATGTACAGAGTTGGCAAAATAAAATACAAAAATTAATTCTGTTGCAAGTATAGAAATAGAGAAAAACACTTCACCCAAAATGCTATGTGTTTTTGCCCTTCATCATCACTTTCTGCATTCAGAGCTGCACACACTTTTAATGGACAGAAGGGATAGTGCAACCTTGGAACCACCCCCTTTTGCAGATGGGGACATTTGGGGCAGGGAATAATTAACTTGCTTCCCTAAACCTCACTGTGACTGTTAAGTGTGGATGGCACAGTAAGAAAGAGAGTTCATGTCTCACCCCTCCCAGCAATTGCAAGCAAAATGCAGAAGACTTCTTTCTGTTTCGGAGCTGGGGGACCTTCCTTCTGATCCCAGCACTCCGGGCTTATCGCACAGATGTGATTTATGCAGTAATTAAATCTGCAGAATATAGTAAGGTGCCTAAATGCCTTATAAAATGGTATTTAAAAGACGAGTCCTTGAGGCCTGACATTCGGAGGCACTGACTCCCACCGGTAGCCACTGAGGCCAATGGGACGATGGATGCTTAAGCCACAGCATGGCCTTGAGCCAGAGCACTCAGCATCATGTGGGAGCAAGCCCAGAATGGCCTTCTCACAATGTACAGCTATCTATTTCGTGCTAATTTGTATGACTTTGAAGCAGGAAGGTAGTGTGACACGGTCTATCCTCTTGCTGAATAGCACCCTGAAAATTATTGCTGTAGGTAGGTACAGCAGGACCGACAAGCGAAATGCTCTTTTCTTAGGCCAGCCAGCATGCCAGCTCGCTGATTATTTGCTGTATTTGATCTGGCACATATCTAGTGTGACTCATTCGCTGCAGCCCCAGGAAAATGTGCTCTCTATAAGCATTTTAGAGGCTCAGAGGCTCAGTGTTAGGAAACAGAAGGAAATTCCTTCTGAATGTATTTCATCAAAATGGTGGGCTAGATTTTCTTAAGATGTCAAGCCTGTTAGGAAAAGGGAGGAAAAATGGCATGCCTGTATTACCATGAGAGAAGAGTGTAGTTTGCACGTACAGGCTGAGAGATAGTGAAACCATGTTGTGTTGAAAAATAACATTTTTCTAAATATGACAGGGAGTAAAGGATTTCATGCTGGCTTATTAGAACCTTGTCTTCCTCCGCACCTTTTCCCTGCAAAGAAGTGAGTAGAAATTCTGCTCTTGCCTTTAAAACCAGAAGTGGGTGCTACGGTGACTTTATTGCCTGTATTCTATTATCTACTTACCCACACAGGACCTAGCATCCTGTGATAGGAGCTGAGCTGGTATGTGGACAGGCTCCCTGCTCAGGTGTCAGATAGGATATGACACATCATAAAATGGATCTACCTACACTGGGGGAGCTGAGCTTCCAAACACCATTTGTATCTAGTCTTGATGGATCTGGGTTGGACAAGGTACCAGACCAAACACCTGAAAACCAGACTGGCCTAATGAATGCTCCACATTATTCAAAATAGAGGTGGTTATATTCTGATGTAAAAAAAATCTGCATTATTTTAGGTGAACTAGACAAATGGTTCTACTTTAGATTTGCAATGGTGTGTGGGAAAACAGAATTATAGCTACCCTTTTACCTCTCTTTGTTTTGGGGTGGTGTTGCATATTCAAATGTGTAAAAGCATATGTCCGCAAAGACTCAGCTTGAAAATTATTTTTGTCCATGTACCTGGGGAGCAGGGAGGAGCTGATGGAGGTATTTGGGCCAAACATACTCCCTAAGGCCTTTTCATGTTTTCTGTTTTCAGGTGTTACTGATTCACATACAACTCAGTATAGGGATGGGACAACTCAGCGGGTTTAAATAGCCGCAGGATGCTGCAGTGGGGCAAGCTCTCTTCCACCATCCCTAATATTTTTCCATTCCATCGTGGGCAGATTGTGTACCTCCTGTCTTCCCCTTCAGTCCAGCTCCTTCAAGGAATTGCCTTTCCCAGTCTAGCACGGAAGACCAGGCAGTGGTTAGGTGAAGCAGGCTGGATGGAAGATTTAGCAAGATGAGGGATTTAGCAAGATAGGAGATTTAGCAAGTTTCACCTCTGCTGACCTCATTCCCAACTGGTTTCTTTTGTCTGGAGCCAAGGCCCCATGCAGGGCAGCTTCTCCTGCTGCTAGTCACCTGCCTGCAGATAATCTAACCTTTTCTTTCTCCGGCACTGGTGACACTTACAAAATATGATAGATTGGACAGCAAACCTTAGCTTTTATTGAAGGTTTAGAAATATCCCATAAAATTAGGACCAGGGCAGTTTTGGGGAGCAAAGAGGAGGAGTGTGGGCAGCCAAGGGTCTGCAGCTGCTGCTGAGGTGTGGTGCCCACTCCTTCCCAGGACAGGCAGGCACAGCTTCCCCGGAGCTGCCGCTGCAGAGGTGGCGGGGGATCTCATCACATGCACTGCTCAGCACACCCAGTTGTGCAGGGAGAAAGGATTTCGGCCTAACTCCCCAACACACAAGCCAACCAGAAATTTAGTATTCTGCAGGTTAAATGTGAATTCCTTTCTTCCTTCTTTGTGTGTTGTGTTCTGATCAGCACTCCTTTGTCTTGGCAGGCTATTGCTCTTCCTAATTTGTATAATAAAATCTGTTGTCTCCTTGGACCAGAAGTTTTTCTTTGAACTACATAGACGCCAATTGTTATTGAAATGCATGACATTCATTTTGTGTGTTTGTTCTCAGGAAGCTAAATGAGCAGATTTTTCATCTTGTTCCATGTGGTTTTGCCAAGCTAGCAGGCCATATTTTATCAGCCCCAGACCTGTAAGCATCTGCTCTTTTGACAAATTTGAACAGAATTCCTGCTTTCCTCAGTGTAAAGATGGAAAAAAAGGAGCAGGAACCAGGCATCTACTCTTTAAAATGTCTCATTCTTCCTACATGGTGCATTGCATCAAAGCACCAGGCATCTACTCTTTAAAATGTCTCATTCTTCCTACATGGTGCATTGCATCAAAGCAGTCCCTAGAGGGGGGCAGTGTGATTATACACAATTTACAGGTGAGGAAACTGAGGCATGGATTCCAGGTAAAGCTGGAATAGAGCTGAGATACTGGGACTCCAAGAGCAGTGCTCTGTTTTGCTATGTCACACAGTCTCCTTCACAGTGTTTGCATTCACAAGGCCTGACAACCTCTTAAACACTGCTGAGTTTATCCTTGTAACGCATCCATGAAGTACTGATGCTTTGCTTATGCAGATGGGATATTGAAGGAAATATGGGTGTATGTGCTTTAGGAGCAGGGGAAAGAACTACATACACATACAGACAGAAGGAGGGAGAAGCATATTGTAAACTGACCCACTGGGGAAAAAGAAAACTTGATTAATTTTAAACATTCACCTTCTTTCTCTGCTTAGTTGGGCCCAAAATGTTCCATCCTTAATATGCCTGTTATTGACTTGAGGCCCTGGACTTCTGTGAAACGTGTGGTTGCTCCTAAACAGGACTCCTGGAGTGAGACCACCAGCAGGCACCGTTCAAGGTTGAACACGGGCTTAGCAGCTTGTAGCATGCAAAGTTTTGCAGAGCTGTGCCATTGTTTTTCAGTGCTGATGGGGTTCTTTGCAGGGAGGGAGGGTCCTGCCACATCCTGGGTCCTGCTCAATAAAATGTCAGCTGTGCAATCCTGGTAGCCCCCCAAAATAGACCTCATTTTGCACTGTGGCCAAGAGAACAGCTCTCTTTGGAAAAGACTGCTCCAGAAAGTGGAAAATGTAAGAAACCTGCAGTGGAGAGCAAGTGTGGGAAAACTTTTGCTGGTATCATGTAGTTGGTCCGAAACTTTGTACCTCTTTGTTATCTCCCTAGAAAAAAGAGGTTGGAAAACACCACTGAGAAACGTGGATACATCATGTACACCAAAAAGAAGGGTCTCCTCCTTAAAATGCTTGCTGGAGGAAGGTGAGGGCACATGAAGCTACGGACTTATATTTGTAAGGATCCAGTAATTTCAGGGCTTTAAAAAACTGATGTGGGAATGCCATTGCTGCATGCTGAGGGAGAAGGCAAGAGAGTAAGCAGTTCCATAGTGAAGCTTGTGAATTTGTTTCACCTCCCCAAGCATCCTCTCCCCTCATGCAGAACCTAATTATGAAAAGTTCCTGTGGCTGCAGTGAATTTCAGGCTATAAATATATTAATTTTTGTTTTGTGCACTTTGCGCATCATTGCAGTGCTTCAAATGTTGTCTCAGCATGTTGTTCATTACTGAATCACTGAGAACATATAGAAAGAAGCATGTGGGCTGTGAAACATTTTGTTTTTGTAATGCTTGGCTTGAGTCTGTGCAGTATTTAACTTCCAGTCTATGCTTGAAGCATATAGGTTGTAATAATGTTTGACATGGGTGTCAAATCTGTTTGTCTAGCTGGAATAAATCCTATTTCTCCTCTGAGTTTGTCTTTACCAGTCCAAAACTATGGGAAGATTCCTGTCAAAAAAGAAGGCAAGTAGTTTTCTTTCTTCAGAAAAGGACAAAATAGAATATCAATTAATCTATTCTAAGGTCAAAACTACAAGAATAAATGCAGTGTTATCACAATTTTGACAGCTGTCTTATCTTTCTTGTGACAAAAAAGAATTTTCAGGCAATTTTACGCTAGTCCTTTCACAGAATATGTCTATATGTTGGAAATTATGCTACTAATGTGATTTTTTAAAATCTTGTAAACTTTCTTTTTCATGCTAATATGTCAAACTACTTTGAGAAAAAAAGAAAAAAAGGAGAAGCAATGACCAAATCAGGTATCAGAATTTGATATTTAATTTTGAGTATTGCTAACATTGTTGAAATCTAGCTATGTGAGTACATAGGTTACAATCTATCTCTATGTTTATGCTTGGGAATGTGAATAAGAGAATGGCGTAAGTGATGCTGGCAGCGAAAAAGAAGGTGGGAGATGGAAAATTATTGTCAAAAGGCTGGCCAGGAGCTGTCCTTCAAGATGTCTTTATAATGAAAAATATGCTTCTATATTTTGTGATTTACATTTTTCAAACTATCTTGGAATGAAAAAATGCTGTAAAAATATGTAAAATAGAAACAAATTTTTTCAAAGAACTCTAGTGTTTAGATTCCTAGCCCAAAATACTAAATAATCAGTGCCTGTCTAATCTTTAAAAGCTTCTTTTATTTATGTGACTTCTGGTTATATTTATAATATTTTTATGAGGCTCAACTAACAGACACGTAAGGCCCACAGGTTCACTGGCTGACCTGCCTGTCTGCAGGGAGAGTTACCCAGTGCAGCTCCAGCCAAGCCCATACAGGGAGAAAAGGAGAATCTGCCTTAGCTTTAATCTGGACTGGGCTCCTTGGAATGTCAGATTAGAGCTGGTTGCAAAATGGAAACAAAATTTCAGTTAAAAACTGACAGGATAAAACTTGTCACCATTTTTCACATGCACCCCCACTACCACCCCCTTGCCCTCAAACTTCAGCAGTGGTAATGTGAACAGAGAAATTGTCAAACTGAGTAAATGCATGTAGACACTCACTACAAATGTAGTCCTGGCTGTTTCCTTTTAAAGCATGGAAAGATGGATTTACAGAGGAACTCCAAAAGACCCCAGAACAGCTCCTGTTTTTGTGGATAAGGGTAAATGCTAACAATCAGCTCCAGTACTTAAGTTAATGCTGACCTTGGCCAGATGCAATTTATACAATACTTCCTTTACATCTCCTGATGCTGGAGAGATGATTGCTTTCTTATGAAAAAAATGAATACATTTTTTCTCAATTTAAAGCTGCAGCTCAATGCAAACACAGAGTAAGGTCGCAGAGGCTTTCAAACAACCAACCAGTGATAATGAAGTGACACACTTAAACAAGGACATCTTTCATGAAAAACAAGTAAGTACGGTAGAACGTTTTTAGCACTGACCTGACTGCACACACTGAAGATGTTACCACTGCTTTCAATGGGAAATGCTAGATAAGGTTAAGAGCTTTTGAAAATCATGTTCTAGAAATAGAGGTTGCTTCTCACAAAGCCCATTTCACCAAGCCTCTTCTCCTTGCTCGCTTATCACTGAGATGAAAGAGATCTCAAGTTGCCCAGTATTGTGATACTCTGCCAAAGCCACTCTAAAGCTGCACAGATGAGCACATGAGAAGGATGCAAAATATCAGTGGGGATGGTCCGGATGCATTGCGATCTCTTAACTGTGAGGCTTAGCAAAAAGCTAGAAGAATTAAAACACCCGAACTCTGTTTTCCACTTGGTTGTGAGCTCTAATATGGTTTCTGATAGGACATTTTGGGGGTTTTAGCTCTATTCTGAAAAACTTTCATGTGAACTCAGCAAAAGTGGAGTCCTCACCAGGCTAAATAGGATCTTTTGGGACACAGCCTATAATTCCTAATTAGTGTCAGAGGAATTGGTACATAAAAACTGAGGTTATAGGCTATTTCCAAGAGGCTTTTGCATATCAAGGAAAATTAATTTTTCAATGACAAACAGAATGAATGCCAGCTCATGGTAATCACAGAGCGATTCTTGACTGAAATGTCAAATACACAAATACAGCAGCTATAACTACAGCTGCTTTGAAAGAACTCTCCTGTGTAGGACTATACTGGGAAATCCTGATAAAAAGTATGTATTTAGAATTTCTTTTCTTTCTCAGTGATTCCCAAAATCAATTGAGTTCAGTTCACAAATGCAGCAGTACAGGACCAGTTGCTCACCTGAAGTTATTTTCTTGGTTTGGGACTTTAAACTTTAATCCCTGAAAAGCTCGACATGCAGTGCCAGAATTCATCTCAGTTCTGTCATCTGAAAGACAAATTATGACTTCAGTGACACTTGTCCAGCTATTTTTTCTTCAACAGATAAGCTCAGATGGATCTGGCAGTACATTAGTGAACAAATCAGTGCTAAATGGACAAGAATGAAGAGAAACACTCTTCTTTTTGTCTCTTGGAGCTGCAGTGGGTCTTAAGGGTTGAAAGCAGAGAAAAGCATCAAATTCTTGCTTTCATCTCTACAGCTTACAGAAGTAACCTTAAATGCAACTCTGGAGGTGTCAAAATAGGATGATGCTATTTTTACAAAATTGTTTTTCTGAAAGTAGTGGCAGAAATGTATGTTATTTGTATTTATTTTATTTTTCTATGAATGACAGACAAGAAAGATGGTCACAAGAAATTTGTCTGGAAAAGGAAAGCAGAAGTCTGATGTTGGACTTTCTTTTTTGTGCAGTTTTAGGGTGCATCTACACTGACGTACCTGAGTAATAAGTACAAATTCCTTGATTCAGAATTGAACTAGCTGATTCAAGTCCTGACTACAATCCAGCTGCATCTGTATGAAGAGTCACATGATTTACTTTGCTGACCTTCCTTTGCACCCTGGCAGGCTACAGGTTGCTGCTACCAGCTTCTCCCAATTCTTTTGCTAGGCCA
The DNA here is from genome assembly GCA_013400535.1 of Scopus umbretta. Classification (NCBI taxonomy): domain Eukaryota; kingdom Metazoa; phylum Chordata; class Aves; order Pelecaniformes; family Scopidae; genus Scopus; species Scopus umbretta. Next base: position 10,318 of record VZTL01035755.1, on the reverse strand, counting down.
TATAAAACCAGCTTGGTGTCTGCCCTGTGCTGTGCTTCTTGCCACCCAAAGGCTCACATCCTCACTCTTCTCCCATGAGCTTTGGGGATCCATGGAAAGGCAACATTGTGGATCCTCCCAATCTCAAACTCAAGTAAAATACGGGAGTTGCCACAAATCATGAGGCTGTCTTTGAACATGGGGAAACCTTAAAATAATAGATAACCAATTATTTTCTTCACCACATTTTTTTCAAATATCTGTGGTTTATTCACGTCAGAGTATTCAGGTTTGCTCTGCAGCCATGGGGATGGAACATTATGCCTTTTTTCCAAATGAGAGATAAGATTTGCTCTTTATTCACTTGCTCCCAGGAAGCTGCAGTGTTAGAGTTAAAATTCACCTTTCCCTGCCAGGATTGTGTCCTACTGGTTGTGGCCCATGGCAACAATCTGTCTAGCACTTCCTATTTAATTTGTTAAGTTTCAAATAGAGCTTTTCAGAGCCTTGCACTGATGGTGATCTTTTCCACTTCTCTTTTTGTCAACTTCCACATATGTGGTTTACTTACTTCATTTTTTTTAAGATGAAGCTGAAACCAGGACACATATATATTTTCTCTCAGATCTCACTGTGTTTTCCCCATTACAAAATTTCTTCCCAGTATCTCAGGATGGGAAGATGATATTATAAGCCTGATCAATAACTGAAGTTGGTGTGTCCATTTGCTTTAGCTTACCTCACTCATCGTCTGAAGAACATGACTTTTCTGTGTTATTTCTTTGGCAGACACTTTTTTGAAAGCTTTGTTCAAAATATAGAACATGTCTTTCTTAACTTTGAATAAAACCCTGGCACTACAGAACTTCTGGATGAATCACAGTGGAATTCAAAGCAGAATTTTGTTCATCTGTTCCTGGTTTGAGCCTTCCAGACTTCTCTGCTTTTCTTGGACAAAAAGTTGTTGCCCTATTTGTTCTGATATTAGTAGGGTTAGTTGTCTGGGAAGGGTTGTGAGGAAGTGATTCACAATCCAGCCCATTGCCATTTTCACCGAATCTCTCTCACTTGCATTTTTATATTTTCACATAAATCACAGTATATTTTTGGAAGTCCTTTTTTATACTGGCTTGCCAGTCTTGTGCTTTTTCATGCAATTACAGCGCAAAGGACAAAGATTGGGAGTTTCCTTTCTCCTTTTCCCCCAACCCTAGATCAAAGACACATCCAATGACAAAAGGAAATGGCAAATTCAAAACTGCATAAAGAATATATCTCTTCATGCAGCTTGTAATTTAAACTGGAACTCACAGCTGTACCATGGCATGGAGGCCAGAAATACATAGACAGGCCACAGTAAGGATTGAAAGTATAGAGGGATTATAAAAATACAGTGATATGCAATTGTAAAAGCTAACATTTTGGAACACATTTAGCTTTTTTTTTCCCTTTCTGAACTTCTGCCAATCAAACACTATTAGAGACTATAGGAGACCAGGATTCGGAGGTATATTAAAAACCATCTGCCAAAGCTGGGATGGCTTTTGCCTTCTTCTGAAACATGGGATACCGTCTCCTATCAGAAACTGAATTGATGGACTGGAGTGCAGTGATTTCTGTTTTCCTATTTTGATATGAAGAAAATAACTGCAGACATTTGTATGTTTGAAAAAATGCATGCTTATGGTCTTAGAAAATTTATTTTATTTATTTTTTATGAACTATAGGAAGCTTGTCTATGGAGCCCAAGCACTAAAGTAGAGGGAAGATGGACAACATATCACAAACAAGCAAAGGAAGTAAGTTAGCTTAATGACAACATTGGCTGTTTAATTATGCAAAGAAATGATCTTCTCCCCTTCACTGTGTGTAAAAATGAGCTTGCTACTTTCAGATTTTAAGTAGCATATCCATAAATTTAAGTTTAATGCCACTGTACAGAGGCTTTCCCAGATAATTCAAAAGCCTATCTCCTTGAAGTCATTGAGACTGTCATTCAGACTAGACAAATTTTATGTGCTGTGTGTAATAGCAGAGCTGGATGATGTGAGCTGTGCTGAGAGGGCTCTCCAACTTTGGGAAGGTCTGTGTGGATATCTGATTTTGGGTTTTGATTCTTTTCCTCTTTATACACTGATATCAGAGGTTAAAATACATCAATGTTACCTAACACCTTCTTCCTGCTCTGTTGAAACTAATATGGATCAGTGTCATTCCTTCAACTTCAACGAAGTCACACTGGTTTATACTGCCTGAATATTTTGCCCTGCTAAGGTGGAAGCCAAGGCAATTCCTTGAAAAACTGAGCTGAGCACTTTTTATTTGTCTGAAGTTTCATCTCTGTCTAATTTAATTATCTATTAATTCTACAAGGATCACAGCACCACAGTAACTATTGAAGGACTGAATTGCCCCATTCAATTTGATCAAAATTTCCCTATCAGACACCAAGAGGTTGTTGCCCTGCACTTCAGAGTGGGCATTGCATTAGTGAAGTGATTCTCCTAGTTCTATTGGGACCCTTTGAGATGCAAGACACTGGGGACACTACTGGCCTTGGAAAGACATGGGAAAATACACATAGTATTTAGCATTGGGAGGGGGAAAAACATATTCAAAAATAAATATTTGTTTCAGCAACCTGTTGCAAATATTCAGCACAGTGCATGGGGATTTACTTGCTCAGCTCCCATCAAATATATATTAATGGAAGCTGTATAGATAAATCCCTAAGCTTCTCTAGGAACAGCTCTTCTGTATTTATTATTCCTCTTGAATTTCAATGCCCCTCAAAGATTAAGCAACCTCAGGTTTTATTTTACTTTTGAGGGAGTTTGAGTAAGTCATGATAACATCCTGGGAACAAGATGAGTGTGATAGACACCATGTTCTTTATTGGACTGATCACATAACTTGCATATTGAGTGAAAACATTTTCTGTTTCTCGAACTTCAGTATGTGCTGATGCAATATTTGCATCAGCAGCTATCTGCAGCTCCCTAAGAAAGAAGAAAACTGTAAGAAAGAGTTCTTAGGTTGTTTGTTCTTAATTGGTAAATATTTCCAATATTGGCATGAATCTTCTTGTGAAATGGAAATTGATCAATACAGAAAGATGAGGTAGACTAGGCAATGTCATTAGCACTAGGACTGTCAAAGGTCAGTGAGATTAACAGCTGGTTTCTCCAGCTACTGGCCCCCAAATTCCCCTTGAACTCATCCCACAGTAACTGCTTCCGAGTTCTATACAGTTGATGAGTTTCCCATGAGTGCTAGAAAACCCCAAATCCTAGCAATGTTTTTTTTCTTCTAAGTGATGATCTTTGAAGGTATAGAGTTATCCTTCAAATTAACAGGCTACCCATAATTATTGGTGGGTTAGAAACAGATTTGACACTACCTTAATATTGATTAAGGTCATGCTCTTCCTTTCCACCAGTTGCAGTGAAGAGACAATATCTGTGGGGTGTCTGGCTGCCTTGCTTCTTTACTGCTTCAGAGCAATATGCCAGAGATGAAAAAAATATTTTTGCTTGTTGTGTTCTTTATTCTCTTCCTCTCTCAATCTTTAAACTCAATTTTCATGTCTTTGTAAAGAATTTCTCCAGTTCATCCCTTTTTTCTGGAATGGCTGTGTAAAAATATATGGCCCAAGCTGTGCATAAAGACAAGCCAGATAATGCTAATGGTCTCTCTAACCTATTAATCTATGTACACTATATGTAGGTTGAAGATGGATGTTAAAGAGAAGCTATGCTTTAGCCTTCTTTTATTGCCTCTTCAGTTTAACCTACCAGGGACAGATTTCATCTATTAAACCAAAACTGAATGGCATCATGTGACACTTTCACACTAATGTTGCAGCTCATTTTGCCAGCATTTGAAAACCCTTTCCCTCCAAGAGCAGGAAAAAACATGTCACAGGAACAGTCTCTTGGAAGCAAAGCATTCTTTGTTTGTCAACATGTTCATCATACTGAGCTGTCGTGGTTTAACCCTAGCCAGCAACTAAGCCCCACATAGCTGCTCACTCAAAACCCTTCCCGGTGGGATGGGGGAGAGAATCGGAAGAGTAAAAGTGAGAAAACTCATGGGTTGAGATAAAAACAGTTTCATAAGTAAAGCAAAAGCTGTGCATGCAAGCAAAGCAAAACAAGGAATTCAATCACTACCTCCCATCAGCGGACAGGTGTTCAACCATCTCCAGGAAAGCAGGGCTCCACCACACATCACGGTTACTTGGTAGGACGAACACCATCACTCTGAACGCCCCCCCTTCCTCTTCTTCCCCCAGCTTGATGTGCCGAGCATGACGCCATATGGTATGGGATAGCCCTTTGGTCAGTGGGGGTCAGCTGTCCCAGCTGTGTCCCCTCCCAACTTCTTGTGCCCCCCCAGCCTGCTGGCTGGTGGGATGGGGTGAGGAGCAGAAAAGGCCTGGACTCTGTGTAAGCACTGCTCAGCAGTAACTAAAACACCCCTGTGTTGTCAACAGTGTTTTCAGCACAGACTGAAAACATAGCCCCACGCTAGCTGCTGTGAAGAAACTTTGACTTTATCTCAGTCAAAACCAGCACAAGAGCACAATAGCTAAAAGCAGAAAAGATTTATCTGATGATGATTCTGTCATCCAAACTGCAGTTTTTCTCTCAGATAGTGGACTATCTCCATAAAAGCATGTAGTGCTCAGGATCAGACAGCTTCCTTTAAATTGCTTGGTCCCTCTCTAATCACTCTGCTTGACTGGACTGTAAACCCTGTAACCTGTAGGTTACATCTACACTGCTAAGTGCATCTACTCCTAGGAGTAAATACCGGTTCCCAGGCCAGGTATTTTTCTCTTTCCAAGTGTAAATTTTTCTGGCTGCATTGCCGTGAGCTGTTTTAGAAACAGACTGACTGCGTCCATTCTGTGTAGTACTTGGCCCTGGATGTCTTCTATGCCCCTTGTGATGCCTTTGTGATTTTAAAATGCAGTCGTAGCTTTGGGTGGGATTATTTCATTTCAGTGTTTAAAAAGAATGACAAATGCCTGACTCCTGAAATACTAGGAAGCTTTTCTTAAAGACAAACCCTACTGTAAAGGCAAGCTTTTAAGGTGTTAGTTCCTCCTTCCCTTTTCACTGGTGCTAGATTTTCTCTTTTTTTCTACTTGACACTTCTGCAGAATTACTCATGCTTTCTAGGTTTTTATTTCACTTCCCTCTCTAAAGCAGTGGGGCCTAGGAAGAAGCAACATAGTAATTCATATGTACTGGATATGCTTGAGTTTGTGGACACCCTCACATTACACAGGACAAAGAAGGTTTCATTAGCTTGAGTCTGGATGCAGCTTATCATGTTAGCATGATGCTATGCCTGCCTAACACTGTGGTAGCACAGAAAGGTATTTCCACACCCAAGCTATTGTGCAGAGCCATGTGAAATGACTTACCACTTAGTAATCCACTTGCTCAAGAATTTCTGTACTATTTTGCATTTTTCTAGGTAAGACTTACTGTTGAGAATGCAGTGTGATCTCTCAAATCATTACCACTGGTAAAGATACACAAGAAAGGAAAATCTTAGTGTGAGCTCTCTGATTCCAAGTAGAGTTTGCATGGAGAGTTGTACAATATTTATAAAGTCAATGTGTTTGATCTGGAAATCATTGAGAAACAGCAAACACAGAACTCTGTTATGCCATATTTTTTCAAAGCAAAGCCATACTCCTTAGTGTAAAATATTCTAAAATATGTTTAAAATTCTTTTTATTAGTATTACTGTTTACAAAATGAGAAATGTAGGCATATAGTAGGGTCTGTTCAAATCACCAGAAAGCAAGAACACACTGAGGCTTCCTATGCAATAAAGAAGCAGAGTACGATAGTTATTGTTTTCTTGCAAAGGTATACATAGCAAGAATTTTATTTTCTTAGTTGTGATGTAAATCAGGACTAATTCTCCTACTATCAACAGTTGTGCCTAGCTATGTTTAAAAAAAAAAAAAGATGCCAGCCCTTTTGTACGCTGTAGGGGATCTTAGAAGATGAATGGTCTTAGAAAAAATGTCACATGCAAAAATCTCCTTGTACAAATCCCAAGCATTAACAAAGAGATGCCAAATTCTTCCTGCTTGCTCTAGCAGGTCAGAAGCTTGCAGGAAATGGACAGCCCAAAGAGTATGAGAGGGTCTCTACTATTTTTACAGAGGAAGATAAGCGAGCTTTCAGAAAGCCTTGAATTTACTGACCTTCTCTTCCAATTTGAGCTGATTCATTAGCTTCATAAAAGCCTTTCGGCACTCTCTCAATAATTATTTTTTTCCACATAGTTGAGTTCTGAATTAGTATTCAGCTCTCTGAAGAAAAGAGAGTGTTATAAACACTCTTTCTAATGGATGGAGCTGAAAATCACTTCTCCTGATGACTGAAATAGATCTGTGGGGAGTTTTCTGTAATTCCTTTTTGGATTCTCTTATAGGACATTTCCATGCTTATATTTTCCCAAATGTTCAATCATAGGCGAGATTAATCTCTAATATAGCACCAGAACATGTGGTCACTGTTCTACCATAGCTACAGGTTTTTGTTTTGTCTTTGAGAACTGGTGTGCCAAAAGTTATGTACCTGGGTTTTTTTGGTTCCCTAAAGGCAGCTTAGTGATACGCTGAGGTTCCCTGCCTTCCCTATATTCATAAAATGGGATCTATGATGACTAATATTACCACACTTATGCACCTCTAAGCTTTCTTGAATGACCACTTGTACAGAAAGACATTCTCTGTTTCACTTCTTTGCCGTTTGGTTGAAAGATGACATATTTCAGTCAGAGTTGGTGGAGTTCTGCATCTTTCTAATGACAAATGCGCACTCCAGTCATTAGAAGGTGAACCATAGCTATCCTCTTGTTTGCTACAAAGCAACAATATATTATGGCTATGGCATCTAAACTATTTGTTACTAGAATATCATTAAGGTTGCAAAGTTCCAGTGAAATCTGTCCACTTTAGATATATGAAAACTTGGATAGATCTAAGCTCTGTTGCTTACAGAAGGTTTTTACTGCCTGATATAGTCTCAGTAACAGAGCACACTGCCTGATAAGAAGGTCTTACTACCACCCTGGTTTATGTATGTGTGTGAAACAGATGCAAGGACTAGAGATACCTTCCTTATCTCCACACTGGTAGGCTGGGAAAGGCTGCTATGGAGTGGTTTGTTGCTGCAATAAGTAGTCTTTACGAGAAAATGAAAAGCCTGACAGAAGAATCCTACATTTGCCTAAACTCCATGGATCTGTTCTAGCTTCAGCCTGGTCTGTCATCTAAGTGCTATTCCTTATCCAATTTTGGACAACATTAGGTGGCAATCTCCTGGAATAAGTCTAAAACTCTGTTGAAGATAAAAACAATCATTTTGTCAAAATCCTATTCCTGCTTTTGCTAAATTATGAACATTTTCAACACTATTCTCAAATCAATTTATTCCAGAAGCATATATTTGTAGTGGTTACAGTATATCCAAAGTAATTTATGAATCCTGCTGGAAATAACTGTCTCCTTCACTTTAGACCAGTATTGCTTCAAAAAGAGTAAAAACCTCAGGGTTTTGCCTATGAATCATCACCTTTCCTTCTATCTTCAAAAACCAGTTTTAGTTTCTTGGATATGTACCACTCAAAAATACATTTGTGACTACACTTGATTTTTGGTCCTGCTCTGTAATATTATCTGTATGTGAGTGTGTATATGACTGCTTGCATGATTATAATTAATATTACACTGAATGCTAATGTTGTGGCTTCAGTGGGAAGAAGTGGAGAACAAGTCTTAGGAGGAGTGGCTGAGGGAACTGGGGTTGTTTAGCCTGGAGAAGAGGAGACTGAGGGGAGACCTTATCGCTCTCTACAACTTCCTGACAGGAGGGTGCAGTGAGGTGGGTGTTGGTCTCTTCTCCCAAGTAACCAGTAATAAGACAAGAGGAAATGGCCTCAAGTTGCACCAGGGGAGGTTTAGATTGGATATTAGGAAAAATTTCTTTCCTGAAAGAGTGGTGAGGCATTGGAACAGGCTGCCCAGGCAGGTGGTGGAGTCACCATCCCTGGAGGTGTTCAAAAAATGTGTAGATGTGACACTCTGGACATGGTTTAGTAGACATGGTGTTTTGGGTTGATGGTTGGACTAGAGGATCTCAGAGACCTTTCCAACCTTAATAATTCTATCATTCTATGATTCTAAGATTGGTATAACCAACATGTATGTATTATCCTAACGATATGACTCCTAAATCACTCTGTATTGGAAGGAGTTTGCACCTGCCATCAAGTGGCTTTTAGTTCATAAGACCAGTATAGATATATTTGAATCTGTCAGGTCTTTTTCAGCCTTCACTGGACCTAACTGAATGGAACCATGTGAAGGTCGAGTACTGCAATGGTAAGAAAAAGTAAGAAAAGCCACTGCTCCAGGAATGGTGGCACCCAGCAATATGAAAGCATGAGAGTGGTCCCTGACACTGGGTACAAACACAGAGGCTAAGAAACTGTTTGAAATATTGAATGTGTGGGAGGAAGAGAGGAGAAAACCAGCAGAAAATGAGAGAAGCAACTGTGAGCATATCCCTGAGGAAAAACAGCAAGATAGAGCTTTTAGGGAATGTACCACACTGGAAAAGTAGTTCTGGAAATTGTGAGTGAAAGAGTTGCTGTCACTTCTTTCTGCCTATTCAGAGAAACTGAACTTTGTTGATCCTTTGCGAAGAAACAAGGTTATATCAAAGACTATAACCAGTTTCATACTGGTTTCATACGTTTCTTTTTCTTTAAATGGAAATATGCCCACAAGTTCCCATTTACTTACTAACTGCTTTGGTCAAAGTGATAACAATATTTAACTCTTAAGGAAAAGTACCAAAGTGACCTGGAGGAGACTGTTCTCCTTTCTTTCGATACTGCCTAGCAGCTTTGCTCTGTGTGTGTGTGTTTGTGTGTGTGTGTGTGTGTGCTGGTAATTTACTGCAGTGAGCACTACTACAGTTGCTCAGTTGCAAGCTTTTGATAAATGAGGGTCGGGAGCTTCTGGGGATGTTTTAAAAGAGCAGTTTCTGCAGGTAACACTTTTCCATATTTCAAGCTTTTGTGGAATGTCTGAACTACTTGGCAACAAGCACAGTGGATTTACAATGAGGCTTACCTTAAATCACTTCTTTTTACATAGATATCACTTCTAAGTAATCACATGCCTCTTATTTAATTGTACAGCTGTTCTCTAAAAAGAAAGCTGTGTTATTTGATTTACTCCAGTGGCACTTAAACAATACTGATTGGGTTTTATTCCCAGTGCATAATATATGCACTAAGCAGTGCAAAGAAAAGCAGACATTTTTATTTTGTCTAATTATGAACCTCCTCTAACAATATGAGGAGGTTCAAAAGGTCAACTTGAATGTGAATGTTACTGAGTATGTAAAGAGGACTTGAAAAATGAGTGATAAAGAGAAAAATCATGAAGATCTAATCAATATAGTTAATGGAGCATTCAGCACGCTCTTCAGGAGGCAGCAGGAGCTCAGTCCAGCTGCTTAGATGTAGGTGTCCAAGTGCTAACTTAAGCAATATTTGTTAGTCCCAGAGGGCTGCCTCAAATAACCAAAAACATGTCAAATAATTCTGGACACCTATGTTAGGCAACCAACGTGAGCCTGAGCTGAACCACTGCATGTTTTATTGACAAGGACTTCAATTTTTTTCTCCATCAATAAGCATTTCTTACTATGTGAGACATCCTCTTGCTCTGCCTGGTCTCCATCTATGACTCCAAAAGAACACAGGTCTCCCATAGGTCTCATGCCACATCTACCAGCCCCACGTAGGATTCTCAGGCAGCCTAAGCATATCCTATAGCTTTATACCCCTGTTCCTGGTCAACAGAATTGAACGTCAGTACAGATATCTTAATTTCAGCTCCTGCTCACCTTAAGTATCTCAGCTCCTGTTCACTCAGTGGCAGATTAGGTACCCTAAGCCATCACTGACAAATGCCTGTTACTGCATTCCTCCAAACTGGCATATAGTTTGCACAGGAATGTTGGGGGTCAGGGAAAAGAGGACCAGTTCAGTGTACCTTGTGATGTTCCTGAAAGAAGGCAAAACAGTAAATGGTATTGGGTGAGGGGAGATGATGCTCAAAATGGGCTTTCAGCTGTAATGATACAGCTGTTCTCCAAAAATAAAACTATGCTCTCTGATTTCTTGGGGTGGTACTTAAAAAATACTGTTTGGGTATAATTTCCAGTGCATGAACTAAGCAGGGCAACATATTCTTATGATTGTATTACATATTGTTTCTTTTATTTTCCTT
>VZTL01035744.1:13043-26624 GCA_013400535.1 Scopus umbretta | reverse complement strand
AGCTGAAACCAGGACAGCCTCTCTGCTGAAAATCTTTTGACTTTTGCCTAAAAACCTCAGACTTCTGAATACAAAGTCAACATTTAAAAAACTCAACAACAAAACCCCAGAAAATATCTGTGAATTTTCAAAAAAATCCTAACTTTTGCATCATCATAATCTAAATTAAGCCCTTTTGTGTTCTACTCATCATGGAGAATTAAGCACTGCAGTTACAATTAAGCCAACAGTTTTTCATTATTTTTCAGGCTAATTTCTTTTTATGGACCACAAAACAACAGAATGATTGGAAGTTCCCCTAAATAACCAGTCATGGTATGCTCTTACAAATGCCAGTACAGTTTAACCATAACCAGAAGAAACAGCAATGAAGATCATTTACACTGTCAAAGAAACAGTGCAAATTTCTTCTGCAAAACTGACAGTAACTGAATTTTAAAATAGTTTTTACAAGTTCTTAAGAACAACACAAGCTGAAAGGAAGTAAACCTCAAATAATAACCATCATTGCCCCTTCTGACTGAGGCAGCTGAGTTAAAACTCAGTGTCTTGTGGATTATTCTGGTTAGGAGGAAAAATAAGTGATGAGTATCTTAGACACAGATCTGTCTGTATGCAAGAATGCACAAAATTATATTTACCTGAGCAAAGGAGGTATTAAAAATCCCAGTTTCTCCACTTGCGTCTCCAGAGCTTTTTCAACCATCAGGGAGCCCAAGCAGTAAAAATGTCAGCTGTATCGAGACCAATGGCAAAATGCAGAGATGACTCCACTGGGACTAGGATTTCACCTGAAGAAAAGAGCCAGAGTGGTGCTGATATATTAACCTCTTGACAATTTGAATAGCTCAGAATAGTTGCCGTCCTCATTCAAAAGTAAAAGACAGTGAAGCGTACTTTGTAAAAAATCCATGAAAAGGAGGTAACAGGTGGCCATTATCTCCCTAATAATGTTTAATTATTCATGCAAATGCACCATTGGCATTATGTTAGTCACAGGAACCAAGGCCATGGTGTAAACAAGTAAGTAAAAGTCTGGAATGTCTCCACTTCTATGTACCCAGCCTGAGAAAAATTGCAGGACCTCGCTATCTCAGGTAATGTGTTCAGCCTTTTCTGAAAAACGTGCCTAACCAGAGCTTGGTGACTGTCTGTCCAGACTTTGTTCCCTCTCTGTGAACCACAGTCTTGGCTACTCAGGTCAGTAATATCATTTTCAGTGAATCTGATGGGGAATTTTAGCTTCCCCACTAGACAGAAATCCACTGGGGGGATGCGCTGAGCAGCATTTGTGAGCCTGTTATCTTTTCCAAGTTGGTTGCTTTCTGTGTGGCAAGAAGAGAGAATGAAACTTGTGGTTTAATATTGTTTTGCCTTGTGAATTTATATTAGAAACACTGGAGAGCACTGAGAGACCGCATATAACACTTCTTGACATCCTGTTTGAATTTCTGTAGGTATTATTCTTTGTGAAACATGAACCTCCTAGGACAGTTAGGGCCCTTCTGGTCTCATACCAATAATGCCTCCAGCCGAGGTACAGGAAATCCAAATTGCTATTCAAATTAAATCACGGGAAAACTTGATTCCTTGCTTGTCTCAAGCAAAGTTAATGGGAAACAGATGCACACTCCTGCCAAAACACTAAGTTGTATCTTTATTGACTGCTGGCTTACCTTTTGGCATACTAGCTTAAAATTATAATATTAACTTCCTGTCCCCCGCCCCAGTTAGTATTGGATTTGGTTAGTAGGTTTTTGCAAAATACTAATGAAAATAAATTACCAATTTATATTGCTACTGATAACTCTAATAATTACTGCCAGAGTTAAACCACTAATTTGATCAAAAATGAAATGTGTCCTCTGGGAAAAACAGTAGCAAAAATATAATTCATAATCCAAATTGATACAGAAAGGTGAAATGTGTAATCATCTGATGTAAAAAAACCCCAAACATTTAATCCAGCCTCAAATGAAACATTTCACTTTGACTTCAGCTAACAACATTCTGCTAAATCTCCCCCTAACACAAAAGGAAGATCTGTCTTGTTTTTAACACTGCCCCACTGCCCCGATACGAAACTGTGCAATCCATCCACTAGAACTATCACTTCGGTTGCGATGAAAGTGACTGCTGGGTATCCTTTATCAAAACTCCCAAGACAATGTTTTAGGTTCATCAGTTAGATGATTATATGCTGTACAACATGTGAGCAGCTGCCAGCATCAGAAAAAAGTACTACTTTCAAGCTGGTTTAGATCCATGTGTACATTGATTATTTTTCTCCTTTGCATTTCTCAGCACTATGAATGGACAAGGATAACAGCTTCCTCCTCCCTCTGAATAGAGGTGTATAAAAATATTCTTGCAATTTAAAAAGCAGTTTGTAAGAGATTCTTTGCTGATTGTTCCACTTAGTATATACTAGAGTCAGCAATGATCAGGCACATGCCATAAAGGTCATGCAGAACAGAAAAAAAGCTCTTTCCTCCTTCGTGAACAAAGCTAGGTTTTTTAAATTTAGTCTTTGTGGGATTCAGAAATATGAACAAAAATTGCTTGTAGTTGAAAGCAAAGAGAAATCTTGGTGTTCAGGTTCATACTATGTTTTATAAATATAGCGCATATGATTCAGGTCTCAATTTCCAACTGTGCATGACTAATGTCCTGAGTTCAGTGAGACTGCCCTCACCTGCAAGCACGTAACTGAAAGATTAATCAGGCCTATTCATATCTTCTTAAAGGCAAAGTCAGGAACTGTTCACAACACTGAATGTCTCAGTGCTGTCCTGAAATTTATTTTTACTGAGACACAAAAAGCCAGCGTTTAAAATCTATCATTTCCATAAACGTGACATATTCATCCAGTTGCATCAATTCACAGCATGTTGGCTTACACTTCTCCTCCCGTCGTTCTCCCCCTTCCTTTCGCATCTTCCCAGCATGCTGGGAGTCATTGAGTCTTTAATTTACCTGTCATTTTCCACCAAAGAAGCCCCTCAGCAAATGATCAAGACTACCTTCCAGCTTTGAAAGGGATATACTGATTCTCTAGTCCTCATCGTTTCCTAAAAATACATGACATCTTAGAAGAATGGTGGTGGTCTGGCACGCATGTACCTGTCTCAGTGGAGCCCAGCTCATGGCCGCGCTGGTATTTGCTCGTGTTTTAACTGAGGCGACTATGAGTTTATACCCATTTCACCTCTTTGCTGTCTTGAAAACATCAGCTTTATCATCCCTGGGGACCTCATGTTTTGCCGGATGCTGAGGAGGAAAGGGACTAAAGGAGCTGTAGCTCCCTTGCAAGGGTAGAAGTTTTTTGACGTTCTAGTTTCTTTATCAGCATCTCGATGAGGAAGGAATGAAAATAAAAAGCAAAGCAAGGAATGTTTTTGCAGCGCCGCCTCCCTCTCCTACCAGCAACCTGTGCAGGCACGCTGTCGGCTCCCCAAGAAGGCCTCCTCGCCATTCCCAAAGGCTATCTAACTTGCCCTCGGGTCGCGTGACTGCCTCCTTCTTTACTCTATACCATGGACGTCGAGGCAGTGACAGATTTAAATACTGAACATATTCCCGTGTTATTTTTTATATAATTTTTTCCAGGTCTCCTTCCAGAATGTATTTTTATAATCTTCCACTGTAATAACCTGGCTTGCTAAATGACGTTTTTTGCTTTCAGCTACAAAGTAATTTTGCACTTAAGATAATGAAATAAGTAGAAGCTGGTAAGTTTTATGTCTTCATTGCCCCACAATCAAAACCCATGTTGTTAGGAAATGCCATGATGGAGGTTTTAGATAACCCTTCAAGCATTGTGTCACTGAGGGTAAGAACTGCACAGGAAAGGACTGCAGTAGTCATCTCATTAAATGCTTGTCCTCAGAGAGAAAAAAGTGGTTACAAAGCAGCACAGATGGTCTCCCACCATTAAAACCACAGTGGTTCAAACCATGCAGGAAAAGTAGGGAGATAGAGAGGCAGGCAACATGAGCAAAGTAATTGTAAGAAATGGCAGGGTTCGTGATTTGGGAAGGAGTGGATGTGCCAGGGATGTGCAGCATTGGGAAGAGGACTCAGAAATTGTAGCAGAAAACTGAAAAGAGCTTGTTTGAGGGAGGGGAGAAAGAGTGGTGCTGCGTTTGATTTTGTTTCTATTCATGTCCTGTGCAGAGCACCTGAAAGTGCTTTAGGCTAATGATGGCTTTTTTTTTTTTTTTTTTTTTTTAAAGATGGATACAGCTTGCCAAAGGAATGTTTCTGGTCTAGCAAAGCATACCAGGCTTGGGACTTTCCATGCAGTATAAAATCATTCACAGGATGGCTTAAACTTTATTTAGACACATTTTTTCAGGTATTTGAACAGTTTCTGGGAGCAAATCTTTGGTATTTTTGTCAACGCTCTTGCTATGGCTACTGAACATTACATATATTAATCTTAGACAACTGAGGTGAGATAAGAAAATATTATTATCCTATGAAGCACAGGTAGATGTGGCTTGCCCAGAGATAGCCTGCCATGGCTAACTCCCAGCAAATATGCAAGTTACTGGCCTATTTTACCCCTGATTTCATCTCCTTTGCTGTTTCTTGTCACCACATAAAGCTGAGACCTGCACTGATAGCTGCCGAAAGGGGTAACCTCCTGTTTAATTTACGTCTGCTTAAACAACTGCTCTCTGGATTAATTTAGTGTCTCTAAGCCCTAGCACAGTAAGACGCATTGCTTCCTGTACAGTCTTGCCCCATCCTTGTAAGTGACATTTTGCAGCTTGTGGCTGAGGGTCCGGTCCTGCTCTCAAATACAGCTGGATGAATCGGCTCTACCCATAGACTTATTCAGTCTGCCTTTTCCTCCCTTGACTCAGCCTTAGTTACTCAAATGGTTGTATATTTTGTACACTGCTGTCCAGTTTATCTTTTTTGTTTTACTTCAGACTTTATGAAAAGCTGTTTTGTGGGTTTTTTTGAAAAGGAAAAAAAAAAGTCTTTTTTCTTTTATACATACGCTGTTGGTCTCATGTAACTCTACCAGGATTTCTTCTTGACTACCTCTTGATTACATCAAGGTCAAAATAAATCATTTCAAGTAGTGTGTGTGTTACAGCAACACACTGAGGCAAGTTTATGTATTTTTCATGCCACAACAATCTTTTAACATCTAGTACAAATGACTCATTGCAGTTTCAGCAGGTTATTACCTCCTTGAAATACTAGTAAATTCAGTCTCTCTTCCTCAGTTGCTGCATGTTACTCTATATTTCTGGCTATTTCTCGTCATAGCAGAAAAATTAAAGGAGCAATGCTCACAGCAGCACGAGTGCTCTCTCAAGCCTAATACCACCCTGTTCCCTCACTGTCCTTTTTTGGTAATGTTTGGGTTAGGTTCTGCATGTGAAACAAGCTGTCTGACACAAAAGTGCCTTGATATTTGCAATGGTGGAAAATTCCAATCTCCTCATTAGTTTATTTGCTGTGTTTTACTGGGGACTAACTGCAGGTTTAAGTGCCGTGATTATTTTGAATGATATTAGTAAGAAATAGTTCTGCTGCTTGGGAGCGACTGAATTTTTTGCAGGAATAAAAAACATTTTGGAACATCAAAATCAAAGCCTTAACTATAAACCAGTCATAAATCAGCAGTCTGGTTTTCTCAGAAGTCTTTCAAGGAGTGATTTACTGCTGATATCACAACATCTCTTGCCATTCTTGCAGGAGAACGACTTTTGCTGACACAGACTCACTATGTCAGGCACAAAAGAATCTATTAATTCTCTTAATTTAAGTGGGTATTGGACCAGGCCTGAGGGAGAGAGAAAAAAGTAACAGAGGGAAGAGGGTTACCATTCCAGTTACGCAATGGAAAACAATCTGCCCATGAAGAGGGAAAGGAAGGCGAGAAAAGAAAAAGGAGAATAGCTTCCCTTCTTCCAGGGTGCCCTGAGAGGGGAAGGGAGAGGGTCAGGAGTGTAAGCTGCTGCCCTAGTTTACCTATCAAATTGGCTTCGTTTTGCTTACACTGGGATTCTTCCTGTTTGCTGCCATTTTGCGAGCTGCTTGGAGTGTTTTACTGTCCTGCTTTCTAAACTTAGAAGGCTATCCAGGCTGAGGTAGGCATGAGGTTATAAGATTGCTCCATGTGTGTAAGAAATGTAGCCAAAGTGAAGAGAAAACCAGGACAGGCTAACTTAACTTGAGGACAGAAAGGGCAGCCAGGTAGGATTTAATGTCTTGTGTTGAAGCTCTTTTGAAGAAAAAAAAAAATGTTTATGCTTTCTGGTGTCAGGGGAGGGATTAAAAAAAAAAAAAAAAAAGAGAGAGCTACCTTTGCCCTTAGGACTCTTACTGAGCAAAAGAACCTACATTCTTGTCCTTACAACTTACATGAAAAAACAGTTTTGTGTAAAATGAATACGCAAGCATTGTTTCCTTTGTGTTCCTTGCGGCAGCAGCTGACACCCAGGGTGTTTTACAAGACATGCTGTGTGCCTGTCTCTGCCTTCCACCCCTCTGGACACAGAGGGTAAACCCAAAATCCCATTCAGGCTCTGACGGCCTCTCTCCTCCTCTCCAAGGTGGCCTGGAGCAGGGTGCTGGGAGAAGTATCCAGCACGGTCCCTGCAGAGGAGAGCAGCAGGGTCCCCAGGCAGGTCTGTGGGAGAGGCAGCCGCCCAGCTGCTCAGCTCTCTGCAGGCGTGGGCAGCTCTAGACATGCCTGCAGAGATGCACAAGCATCTGAGGGACGCCTTTTCTGATATGTAGTTGCTGTAGGACTGCAGGCATCTCGAGGAGTGAGCAGGTGGCAAACAGGGGTAAGCCGTCTCCAAGTGCTGAATTTGGCCAAGTAACCCTACGTGCCAAAGTAAGTGCCCTTGCTGGTTTAACAGCCTTCAACTGGTTAGGCAGCTTTCAGTGACTGTGATCAAAGGGTTTGAGTTTGCTGCATCCACACAGTCTGTATGGGCAAAGACCCCACTCTAAACCAGACTTGCCTTTTGACATAGCTCTCCTGCTCTGAGCTTCACCCTATAGGGAACTAGTGAGTAGTTAGTGGGAATACATGGGGCCTTGGAGCATGAATGGAGGCTTGATCCTTAACTAACAAGAGAGCGTAGTCGGTCTATTTGCCTTCAGTCCTGAGAAGTAATGCAGAACCAAGCTCCCTTTTCCAGCTGTTTACCTGCCTTGGTTGCTTTTATTGGGAGCTTGATGGCACAGACTAGTTCTTATCAGAATTTCCATACTTTCTAGCTGAAAGAAAGTATGATGCAAATAATAGGGGCAGACATTAAGGCATTTAGTTCTTATTTTTGCAACAAGCATATCTGGAGCTGAATTATGCCTGGGGGAGCAAGTGTACAGTAAAGTCAATGCCATCCTGCCTTAGCTGCTCTGAGTGCAGGCTGTATTGATTCAAGGTGCTGGCACATGGTGCAACCATTCCTCCCACTAAGAGCATGGCATGCCCTATATCCCTTTATTTTCCTTCAGAGTATTGCTTCATTATTATGCTAATTGCAGAAACATCATGAGTGTTTCTTCATCATTCTTAATAGCTGATTAAGTGGTTTTATTCTTACATACTCCAACAGGCCTTGTTTAGCAGGGCTGTGTGTTAGCTAATTCTGATGTAGCCACTTGGGTTTAACTTTTCTAATGAGAAAGGAGCACATCTGTTATATGGAGATAGTAAATCACTTTAGAGGCTCCAGCAGAAGATTAGAAGATCCACCTACACTGTTAGCCTATACATATCATGCAGCCGTAGCTTGCTGTGGAATCAGTTTTTGTCCCAGTACTGAACTACTTGAAGACTCATGGTTAAATACAAACTTGATCATAGAGTTTACATTCCACAAGTGGTTCAAGCAATTTAAAATGAACTTGACCTGACTTTTTAACCTTTTTACCAAGTTATGTAGACTGTTTGTACTGGCAAGAGGATCTAATGGTTGGGGTAAAAAAGGAAAAGAACGAGAGTCAATCATCTTCTCTTAGCTGAATCACTGATTCACTGTGTGACCTGTGCAAAGCCCTTAGTCTTTATTCCCGTACTGATTTTTTTTTTAAATAAGAGTGCTCTGAGAGCCAAATATACCACTTGAAATGTGTTTTTCTTTTTAAATTTATGTCTGCTTTCAGAAGAATTATCTAAGCATGGAACATATTGTACAATGCTAAAAACAACACAGAGATTTTGGAAATAAGATGATTTCTCTATTGTGAGTCTTCCAAAACATGAACTGGGCTATTAGTACACAAACCTTATACTGAGGGCTGCCAACAATCCTTGAGCGTCATTACAGGTTGCATGGGTTTGGCCATGACTTTTATTTTTCCCAGAATTCCCTGAATTCTCAAGGACTGTAACTTTCAGCCACTTGATCTCAACTTAAGCTCTTTTCCTCAGAACTGAATCATAAAAGTTTAGAGCCTCAGGATACTTTGAAAGTCCCCTCACCTGGCCATTCAACAAATGATGGCCAGACTGGCTGTAGAAAACTGGAGTAGGGATAGAGGAAGGGGAGATCACAACCATGGAGAGAAATAGCTACTCAAACAGACTTCCCAGCAAGGGATGAGAGAAAAAAAAAGTGTAACTACAGGCTCTGCACTTGATTTGAGCCACAAATTTCTCTTTTAGAGGGTAATCGGTATACTTTCTTACCTTCGCTGGAATTCAGAAAAGAACAAGCAAAAAAAATGGTTTTGAACAAAAGTCAGGTAAATAGCTGTGAAAAGGTTGGTGCTGTAAGTGCACAGGGAGTCCTGATGATCCAGTGAATAGAAACAAGCCACTGGGGTAATGAGCATGACTGGGGTGTCTGTATAATCTTTCATTACCCAGAGAAATCAGACTCCTCCCTGTGTCTGTTTAGACCTTCACCATGAACAGGACTGATTACTTGACATTGTTCTTTTTACATTACCTTAGCAGCCTCTAAAGAGCTAACCATGGGTTCATGTATTTAATGCCCACTGAAATGATGTGTCATGGGCCTTTTGGAGAATTTGGGGTTTGGTTTTTTGTTTGGTTTTTTTTGTTTGTTTGTTTGTTTTTGGTTTTTTGTTTTTGTTTGTTTGTTTGTTTTGTTTTGTTTTGTTTTGTTTTCCTGAAAAGGCACTGATGCTAGAATTGTTTGTGAAAAGGGTAATCGAATGACTCTGGGCACCATTATGGGTGTGGGGAGAGAGGGTGGAAAGGGAGTGGGTAACAGAGGAGGAAAAGAAGAATACTATGTCCAGATTTAGGTAAGGCAGGAAATAGAAAGACAATAGGAATACTGAAAGATATAACGATCATGAGTTCTCTGTTGTGAAATTATCATGTCCTTGCAGGCTTATTCTTTATGGATTTGACACCTCTTTGCAGATCATCCATTCATCTCAAAGGTCACACCAACAACAACTAGCAACTGACTAAAGCCTGGGAAATGACAAATTTATTATTGTAGCAGAATTGAAAAAATGTTGCACTAACAATCTCACTGCTGTGCAAAGGGAAGTAACTTCTTTGTTATGCATCTTTTAAATCTAAATATGTGTTTATCTGTGTGTTGTAACACACTGGTGCAGATATAAAAAATGTCCAGTGGTATCCCCATTAATTGAAGGAATGCTAAGTCCCAGGTCCATCTTCCTCTGAGCTAGGTAGCACTTCTGTAAAGTCAGGTGATCCCACAGCTACCGCTTGTAGGATTCTTGTGCTTCCTGGAATCAGCACAGTGGCAACCACCTAAACTAGACAGACATCAGGTCTGATGTGGTTTAACATGCCCTGCCTCCCTGTTGGGAGCACTATGATGGCTGGTCAACCGAACTTTCCACTCACAATATAGGTAGTTTGGGCAGGAGTGATGCAAGCTTCATTACAGCTGCCCAATGGATAATTCAGTCTGCTTGCAAAGTACGGCGGAATTCAGTTTATTTATCTCTGCTGATTCTGTACATGTAAGATCTGACAGATCCTAAGATATCATGAGATCCACTGGGAATTTTTTCCATGAGATGCAACACAGAGCTTTACCAGCAGCTCTTGAAGTTTCAGATCAGCTGCAGAAGGCCAGATCCATTGCCACCTCTCTGTGGAGCAGATAAATCACTGAATGGAGGAAGCACAAGGCCTATTCTTGCTGTGGGCTAGATTCACTGCAGTGGATGGCAGTCCAGGGCGCAGCCATTTGCACCTGGACGTCTGCATCAATGAGAGCAGAAGGGGAGGAGAGGTGTTAGCCTCACTCCTGCCACAAGCAACCACCAGCACCACCCACTCTGCCTCAGTTTGCACCTCCAGCACAAATGAAAGGGCAAGAGGAGATTGTAGAGCCATCTCTCTACTTCATAACAAGGAAATTCCATTTTACAGTTCTCGGGACCACACAGAGTGGCTACGGTTCACTACAGAATCCTTCGCTGAGAAAAAAAGTTACAGCACATCAAAGCCCCAGTGAGGGGTGGATAATATGGCCAGATGGTAGTTTCTGGTTGCAGGCCAGAGAGAGTGCTTCCCCCTGTTATCACACAGGCTGATGTTACTGCTCTGATGTTAGCCCCTGGCTAACAGACTGTCTGCATGCCTCATAGCTGGGTTTGGGGTTCAGCTCTGCCCCACCCCTGCCCAGCTCCACTGCAACTCTTCCCCACCTGTGGAGCATCATAAGAGTCCCAAGAACCAGAGGAAGAGATCACTGCTGCTTTACCAAAGAGCAGGATAATGTTTAGCTCACAGATGCAGACTTGGAGTGCTGCAATAATATTTCCTGACTCATAAAGCAGCAAAAAGCTGCTTCTACCCCTAAAAAGTGTCTGCCTGTGCCATCTGCATAAAGGCTGTGGTGGTTTCTGCCCAGACTCACCCTCATTGATTTCATGTTGGACAAAAGGCAATAGGGTACAAATATTACTGTATGCATTTGGAAAATGGCGACATGGGGGGTCTTGTTGCTTTCTTGTTTTGATTTTAAACTATGATGCTATGCCAATTCTATGCCAGAAGCTTCAAAAATTGGTCTGAAGGGGTGAGAGGAATAAAAGGGGTCAAAATCTGGGAAAGAAAAAGAAAGAGAGTTCTCAGAACTCCATTATAATTGTTACTAGTGTTAAACTAAGGGAAAAATGAAGGCCTACTTGTGCTGTAGCCTTCCTTGGCGCAACAGGTCACCTTTGACTTCTAAGATAAATTCCATGTTTTTTAGTATCCTCTGATTTCAAAGCATTTTTTCAAGGTGAAAAAAAACATCATCAGCATTTAATTAATGGGAAACAGCAGCTGGAAGTTCTGTTCAAAGTCACACGGCAAGTGAATTTCAGAAACCGGAAAGAAAATAAACCAATATGATTTCCAATATCTTCCCCTGATTACTGGCTCTTGCAGCTTTCCCTTGGGAGGCAGTGACTCTCATTGTCTGTTCAGTCATAGGACAGGCTCTGTATCTAATGGGAGATGGAAACTGCCTCCTGTCTGCATCCTACTTCAGCCATAGCTTTTAAACCTGCACCTATTCTTTCCAAGACAGCTTCCCTGAGAGTGCCACACAGTCTGCAGAACATACAATAGGATGAGCTCATTGCTTTCTATAAAAGCTCTCTGAGAAAGAAGGACGACACTTTATTGCTATAATAAAGGTCATGACACTGCTTTCTTATAGTCACTCTATAGTTTTAGAAAGCTCACACAGCCCAGATCACAAAAATAACAAACCTCCGAGAGAATACTGAGGCTTCATCTTGCAGGCATTGTTAAGCTACTGTAAGTCACACTAAGATTTCACAGTCTTAATCAACTGTTGACTTTAATTGTTAAGTGTAATCCATCTGTTCCAAAATCCACAGGCTAGTAATGAAATTAGGATGGCTTGTTCTATTGCATTAGCCACTACAAGCTCAAAGCAGAGAAATGATCCTTGGCACACAAATCACACAACAAAAAAAAAGCATCCTTTCCCAAACATTGACATCCCTCAAGAATTGGTCACCACCTTGCAGGTGGATGGCCTTGAGTACACTCTTGTGTGCTAATCCTACTGCTCTGACGTCCTCATCAAAGAAACCCTGAAGCCCATAGCTTCTTTACCATGGCTGTTGCTGCTGGGCCTTCTTTTCCCCAGGAGGGTGATGCCTGCTATCACCCTTCACTCATCCAGTCCTTATTTCTCTGTAGGGCAATTGCTCTGCTAATCTTCACCACAAGGAGCTTTCACCGGCTAGAGAGCAAAAGAGGAATAGCCTATGATTCATGATTCAAGCAAGCCTACAAATTCATAGGGCCCAAGCCACCAAAGTCAAACATCTGGCAGCAAGTGGCAGAAAAAGACTACACCTGTGGTGACCAAACATCTCCTTGTTACTGTCAATAAAACAAGTCATTGGAACTTTCTTTTTAATTTACACTTGTAGGCATTGTCTGTTGTGCTCAACCTACTTTTGTCCAGTGTTGCACTGTGGCTGCCCACTCTAAGGAGTGCACCTTCCACTGTTTTCATCTCAGACGCCCAGCAGAAAGCAAATACTCTGACTTGTGCAGTCCCGGCTCCCAGGGAAGTAGGAGGACACTACTCTATGTCTTCTGCATCACTCCAGATGTAACCACTTACCAGGTTATCACTGCCAAAGTGCATCATGAACATATCATCTAGTGCAGCAACACCTACCTGTAGTAAGCAGAAGGGGGTAGTGAGTAAGAAAAATGGGAAGGAACTGTCAATGGTGCTCTAGGAGCTGGTACAACAATCAGGAGACACACAGGACTCGGATTTGGCAAGGAACAGACATGTATCTTTTGTCGTGATAGGAAAAGAATGAGATATGACACTATCACAGAGCTTTCATCCTTTAGTATGGTGGTTTTGAAGGATGACACTTGGCAGCATTTGTAGGAATCATTGCACCAGTGAAAACCACTAGCTTGTCATTGCAGGCTGAATGATCTGTTGTACAGAGCATTTGTCTTTTTTATTGCAAATGTGTTAAAGAAGCAAAACTTCTATCATGTTCTGTCTTTCTATGCATAGGCTTTTTGGTTCATACCCTCAGACAAATGCAAACATAATTAAAAGAAACAGAAATAAAATTCAAAGACTTCAGGAGCATGGAACTATAACATTAGTACTACATTTGCAGACCTTTTCTCAAATGTATTTGTGTTTTTGATGGGAAATCATTCGTTCTTTTTAAAAATATTTTTATATATATACACACATTTTCAAACAATTATTTTCAGACCACCTATTTCTGAGGTCAGTATCATACTCTGTTTAAAGAACAGAACAAAGTGCACATTTGAATTCCTCTGCTGAAATCCATGAAAGACAAAATGAAAATATCAGCTTGTATCAGCTGAGTGCAAATAAGAGTGACTGATGCATTTATCTAGATTTCTTTCCCAGCCACAGACAGGTTAATAATTACAGGATCCAATTAAAAAAAACAGAACAAAACACTGCAGAAAAGGTGAACATTGGTGCTCAGCTATGATAAAAGTTATTCAGGAAGGATATTAGTGTGAGGTAACAAGTAGGCACACAGCAGATTATGTTGCACTGGCTTCAAGAATAGAAAAATTGTTAAAGAAAAATACAG
>VZTL01035739.1:1810-13860 GCA_013400535.1 Scopus umbretta | reverse complement strand
CCAGGTTAAACCACAACAGGGTAGCAGATATGACCAGGAACTATGGGATTTCTACAGCTTTCTGGGGACTTGATGGCAGTTCAAACAGCATTAAACATGTGACAGCTTTGACTTACACCCATAGTCAATGCAGTCGGTGGAGTTTAACTGACCAACTGTGAATCATAGAATCATAGAATATCTCAGGTTGGAAAGGATGCGTAAGGAAAGGATTGATACTACTGTTTAAACAAATGTCTAAACTTTTCTATGCCTTAGATGTCCTAGGAACATCCTGGTTTCTGGCTCCCTCTCTCAAAGTGTGCAGGTTTCCCACAGGTTCTGTGCTGTCTGCCAGCCCTGAATGGCAGTAATAGACACATTAAGCAACTCAAATAGTATTAGAAACCAGTGCTTATGTAACTGAATCCTGCCTCAGGTATATTTATTGGCATGAGCTGAATCGCAGGCTCCATCAACAGCTCCGACTAGATCTCTGTAGATTGTACTAGGACCTTACACATATAATGCTCACGTAGACTTTTCCATTTAGACACTCAAATTTAGGTGATACTCTTAAACCGAATTCAGGCCCTTCAGTGAGATTAATGCTATTCTGTATTTCCTGTCCAAATTGAAAGGAAAAATAAATGTTTAACTATACTGCTTCCCTGCTTTCATTCAATGTGTTTTTAAGCCACTGTTAAGGAACTGAACAAAGATTTTGACAGCTTCTTATGTGGAATGATTTGTATTTTGAAGAAACTGTAATATTTTCCACACTTCATCATTTTATACATTCTTGAGTTATAAAAAGTTGAAAAAATAAAGACCTCGGACCAATTTAGGAACCTCTTCAGTGGAATTTGCTATATGAAATCTCCCAGTAAAATGCCCTCTGCAGAAATTCTTCACAAAATCTGATTGGCAGCTTCTCCAAAGTATGTGATCTTTAGAAGCACAATGAGCACAAACTGGGAACAAACACAGTTGCAATTCCTCTTTTCTATTTCTCTCTAGTAGAGTCTTCAACAGGTTGTGATAAATTAAGAATTCATTATTCATAGCTGTAAAAAAGCAGGTTTCAGTCCTAAGCAGTCATGATCCAGTTCTGACTGACAAGTGTGGGCACCTAACTTATTTGTCACAAAACCCAATAATGCTTAAGATCAAGTCTTAACTACATAGGACTGCAAAGACAAAAATGCTTTTGATATCTAAAATCTATTCTGTTCCGCTCTTCAGCTCAATTTAGGTGTTATGACTTTTTGCACTTCTGATTGTGTAAGAAGTCAATTTCTGGCAGCCACAGACCACAGAAAAATGTTTCACTTACAGTAGTCACCATGGCTAGATTAAGCATGCATAGAAACTATTTAAATATGGTTTTCAGTCAAGTGTAAAAGAGAAATGGAGAAAACTATCTCCATTTTCTTACACCAATAAGGTATTTAAAAAAAACCCCACAAATGAACAACAACAAAAAAAATCCCATTGTAAAACAACTTACTGAAATGTACAGCTGAAGAAAGATTTTAAAATTGAGAACATTGACTGTTAGCTTCCAAGAATGTTGTTGTCTTTTCTAGTAAAGGCTGAGATTAACAGTTTAATTATCCTGAAAAAGACTTGGTGTTATGGAGGACACCTAGAGGAATATAAACCACTCCTGTGGCTCACTCCTGGGAGTCTGTTGCTAGTAGGGTGTACTGGGCTACACCAGGATGCTGAGCTGCATAAGGAATATTGTATCCAGTGTTGGACTTCCCAGGTCATGAGACGGATAAGGAGAAGCTGAAGAGATTTCAGATAAGGGCTATAAAGTCAGTGTTTAGGGGCTTAACCATAGCTGAGAAGGAGGGTTTGGGAATACTAGGTTTAATGTGATGAAAAGGAAGCTAAGTACTAGCTACCTTCAGCACCTGGAAGGGGAGTTATGAGGAAGACAAAGCCCATCTGTTCTCAGCAGTGCTAGAAACTGTCAGAGGGGCACAGGCTACAAGCTGTAGTTAGGGAGGTTTAGGTTCATCACTGGGAAGAAACTTTTTACCTGGGAGGGTACTGAAGCACTGGAACTGGTTACTTCTCTTTTCTTGGATGTTTGCTGTCCTTGGCTAGAAAAAGCAAAAGCTGATCCAGAGCAGTGTTGGTGATAGTTCTACTTTGAGTGGGAGGCTGGACTAGACAATCTCAGGAGGTTCCTTCCAAACAGCATTTCTATGCTTACATGAAAACAAGCAGATATTAAAAAGTTATGTTTTGATATTTTACTGTTGCTTTCAAAAAAAATTAATAAACTAAAAATATTGAATAAAGATTATTTTATTGATCTATTTTCCACAAAAGTGGAATCTACTTTTCACAGAACAAAATCCCCATAAGAATATTATTTATATTTGCCAAAACCAAAATATGTCAGCATTTTGGAATGAAAATATTTTAGTTTGTAATTCTCAATCAACAGGTATTTTTAGTTTTGCTTGCCATGAAAATGAGTCTATAATACTTATATAAACAATGAAATCTGCCTTTTAAAAAAAGGACTGAAATGAATGGCATGAGTTCCAACTTCAAACACAGCTATTCTGGAAGGGAAGATTACTCTTCAATGAATACAAAACAATGTTTGATTCAGTCTGGCAACCAGAATGATTTTGATTCAAAACAAACCAACACAAGTGCAAATGTTTCATTTTTAAGACATAGAAAACAAAACAAAAATTCATCTGGAAACTCAGTTATGCAGATATTACATCTTTCATTAGAAAAAATGTTAACAAATTCCTGACTCTTCTGTGGACTACATTTAAATTTTACAATGACAAATCTTCCCACAATTTCAGAATGATCTATTTTTAGAGTTAAAAAATGTATTGAGCTAACAAAGAAAGCTTTAAAGAAACTAAAGGTAAAATATGTGCTGTGTCTCTTTATTAAAAAGGACATCTGAGAATGAACCACAGAATCATAGAACAGCCCAGGCTGGAAACGACTTCGAAAGATCATCTTGTCCAACCTTTCATGGGAAAGGGAGCCTAGATGAGATTATCTACCACTCTGCCAATCACATCTTGAAAACCTCTAGTGAAGGAGACTCTAGCACATCCCTGGAGAGGTTGTTCCAATGATTCCTTGTTCGTACTGTAAAAAAATTTCTTTCTCATATTGAGATGAAACCTCTCCCAATGCAACTTCTACCCCTTGCCCTTTGCCTTCTCCATGTGGCTCCTTCTGAAGAGAGCCTCTGTCCTCTTTGTAGCAACCTTTTAAGTAAAGAGTTAGAGAGTGGAATATTGGAAATAAGGAAAATATAAACAGTCATACTGGAAAATATAACTATACTGTCACAAATGTGCATGCTTTTTTATTTTTCTGTCTCACATCTTTGCTGTTTGGAAAGTATCTCTAAGCACAAAGCAAATTTCTCAGAAATGAGTTATTAACTCATCAATAAAGCACAAACTTCACCTAGCAGAAGAAATGTGTCAGAAATTACATATTAATTTGATGAGTACAGTTTCTGAAATGAAAAGGACCCAAACATCCATTGATTCTGATCTGTGACAAACAAATCTAGTTTTGAAAATAATTCTTTAAAAAAAAGTTTTCTGGTATTGTGCATGAGAAAGACACATTAACAGATTTTGAGTATTGTAACAGATCCCAAAGTCTGCTTTGGCTTTGCATGTATATAGCTTTTCAAATTTTCTAATCTTTCCGTAAGAAGAAGAGGAGGGTGTTCCTTTGTTAAAGCCAATATGGATTTATTTTTTATTTAAAAAAAAATGTTCCTTTAGTGGCCAAGACAGATGAAATTGCATATGAATACGGAGGTGTCCCTTCCTTACTTATTTTAAGTCACAGGGCAGGCCTACATACACTGGATGGTCTCCATGCCACACCATCTTTCTGATTCTTCACCTTGTAGATCAGTGTAGTCAGTAAGAAACTGAACTGAGAACATGTGAGGTACTGATACCAGAGATAGTCCTTTCACTTCTTAATAAATCTACAGCTGACAGAATAAAAATAGGCTTGATGCTTTTATGTTTGATGATCTGCCTCATACACTACAACATTTACATCGTCTTCACAGCAACAGCGTCTGAGAATCTTATCTCATTTTATTTTCTGTTTTGAAGCGTATGGCAAGAGCATAACAAATAGTTGAATTACCTAAGTTTAGTAAGGTACATCTATTAACTGTGCCTTGTAACTGAGGCATGTGAAATTCCAAAACGTTGCAATAGCAGGCTAAGAAACACATGAGCTCAAAATAATGTCACGTTAAATTGCTGTGTGTATCTAGTACATGGCAACAGCTAGAAATTTCACATATACAAATTCTATGTCTTAAAATAGAAAATAAAATCTATTTAATTAAGATTTGACCCTTCTAAGCAGGCAGTTATTATTTCCTCTGTCCAACAATAGCTATGTTTTTTTGCAGAGATGGGAATCCAAATCCTCATGATGACTTGTTTTGCATTTTCTGTGGATGAGAGAGGGAGTTTTGTAGCTCTGTTGATACATGGTAACTCATTAAACCAAGTTAAATGGATTGCTTCTAATCATCTGCTCACATTTGAATAATGTGCAGTTGTTCACCAAAAGAATTTTATGTGTAGCTTATACGTATCAGAAAGTAGATTTAAAACTTAATCACGTGAAGAAGTATGTCCAAACTCATTCAATTCATTTCCAACTACACACATACACAAATATACACATCCATATATGAATATACATACAGTGGTACATACAGTAAAAGAAAGATATCGGTATAGTGAAGTATACCTCAGTGGAGGGCCAAAAAATGGTTAGGGGGCTGGAGCGCTAGACAAGTAATAGTAGGCTGAGAGTCACGGTCGTTCAGCAAAAAAGTGTGCTCTAAGGAAAGGTCTTATTGCTCTTCAGCTACCTCATATACCTACTGTCCTGGTTTCAGCTGGGATAGAGTTTATTTTCTTCCACAGCTACAGTGCTGTGTTTTCGATCTAGTATGAGAACAATGTTGATAACTCACTGATGGTTTAGTTGTTGTTCAATAGTGCTTACACTAGTCAAAGACTTTTCAGCTTCCCATGCTCTGCCAGGTGCACAAGAAGGTGGGAGGGAGCGCAGGCAGGACAGCTGACCCAAACTGGCCAAAGGGCTATTCCATACCATATGGCGTCACGCTCAGTATAGAAACTGGGGGGAGTTGGCCAGGGGGCAGCTATCGCTGCTCAGGGATGGGCTGGGCATCGGTCAGCGGGTAGTGAGCAATTGCATTGTGCATCACTTGATCTGTATATTCTTTTATTGTCATTATTATTTTCTCTTCCTCTGCTATCCTATTAAATTACCTTTATCTCAACCCATGGGTTTTACTTTTTTTTCCCCCTCAATTCTCTCCCCCAACACATCGGTGGGAGTGGCTGTGTGGGGCTTAGTTGCTGACTGGGTTTAGACCACAACACCTACTTATGAACAAATAAGTTGGAGGCAGATGCTCAGAAATACAGAGCAACTGAACAAGAGGCAAAAGTCAGAAGTTGTAAGAAGATAAATACCAATGTAAGGAAGAAAACCCAAGACTCATCACATATGGGTAGTCAAACACTGGAATAGGTACCAAGAAAGGCTCTACAATCTCCACCCTTGGAAGTATTCAAAACTCAACTGGACAAGGACCTGAAAAACCTTACCTAAGTTGGCTCTACTTTGGGCAGCAGCTTGTACCAGAGACCTCCAGAGGTCCCTTCCAATACACATTACTCTATGTTACAATGATTCTGTATATATATAATTACTAATTTCTGAGTGACTATCCTTCCTTTTTGTTCTTCCTTCTCTTTTTGCCTTTTCTATATTTTTAGCTTAGATTTTGATTTGGGGCCAGGTATTTGAACTTCACTATGTTTACTGCATTTGTAACAGCTAACTAAAAAAAAAGATAATTCACAAAACACTCACCCTATCTAATTTGTCAAAATAAATAATCATTCATGATTATCAATGAAATTAGGTCCCAATTAGAGCTGACTGACAAGCTGTGGCCTGTTTGGACCTATAGAAGGTAAGATAAAATCACGGTTGGATGCAATGATGTCCACCACATCCCACTTACTGCTAAGTTCCAAAAATCAAAGCTTCTCCACAGTGCTAAGCTGATAAATGTTTCCACAGCTTAAATGAATATTTGTAACTGGATGATCACATTGCAGCTGGTCTGTTGATTCTTGTCAAGATAGTATTCCTTGTTTGCCTCTGCTTGCTTTTTCATTTTCCACCATAAATATGAGGCTCAGTTTTTAATAACCATTTTCTGGCCACTGATGAAAGAGGGTAAACTTAAGTTGTTTAATGTCACCATTTCTCCTGCATTTCTATCATTTGAGATCTCTAAAATTTGCCACTGTATCACAATTAGAAATAATTAATTTTCAATTTCTCAAGAAACCAAGCAGTGAAGAAAAGAAGAAAAAAACCCCAGACATTCCTGTAGTTTGTATTTCAATAAAATATTATATTACATAACTAAGAGAGTGCTGGTGAATATGACATAGATTCAAAGTGCAAGGACTCAGCTAAAGGGTTTGCAGTTAAAAGCATAGCAACAACTTCTGTTATCATTTAATGTTGTCCTGAAATTTACCAGTCCAAATGTTCTAACAACGTTGTGCAATTAAGGGTATCACTTTTTTTTCTTCTTTCGCAATAACAGCAGAAATTTAATTCACAGTCATTAGCAAAATACAAGTCAATGTCTTGTTTACACAAAGGTTATCACTGAAATCAGTTTCAGGAAAGTAATTATGCGCTTAACACTTGGAAGAGATCCTCATCATTCTGGAAACTGCAATGATGAGATCCTTTCAGTAAAATCAGGTTTAATAATCCACTGCCACTCGCACACTACCTCCCTCTTCTTCCCATGTCTATAGTATAACGCTGTTTGGCTGCCCGAGCAGGGTACTGTGTGGTCACTTGGCTCCATGTTTAATGGAATACAGGCCTGTTGCTGCTGCAAAGCCCTGGAAAGGGAATTCAGCTGGGGATAAGTTGTATCTTTGCATGCAACAGCTCCATGCTGTTCAATCTCACCACTTCTTCAATTAAGGAATGATTTTGTTAGGATTTGCCAGTGGCGATGAGGTAGCTGGCAAACGTCTGTTACTCCTGGGTGCTTCCAAATATTGTATCTTCCAGCCTATGGGGTATAGCAAATTGTGTGACTTGATATTATGTCTCGAAATACAGGCTCTGGAAGATGCTAGTGTTGAGACTATATCAAAATGTCAGACAATTAGGTTTTTCTGTTATGTGTGCAGAATAAGTCCCTTAAGTACCAAAAGATGTACTGATGAAAAATGGGGCCAGCACCCATGTGGCTGTGGCTAGCAAATTACTTACCTTTCCTCTCTGTGTTATTGTGGTAACTCAATCAAATAAAATCCATCAAGCTGGTCAAAATTGAAACACACATGGAGAAGAACATATGTATTGTTGTGCTGTGGCTTTCTGCACATGTTACCGAGCCCTTTACAGTCATTAATCTTTTTAATCTGGTTCTTGAATAACTGGCCATTGACTTTGCCTCTTTGAATTTACAGATTTAATCTCCTAAGGAAAATGACTCCTTCAGGAACTTTAAACCTGAAAAGCAATACCTATATTCTCTATACAGTGATCTCAGAATCATTTGTGTAAAAGTCTGATTTCCTCTGTGTACCTCCTCTATACCATTAGAGGAATCTTGCAAGAGTTTGAAGCTGACTTAGTTGTTATTAAAACCCTTATAAGATCTTTATTGCTGGATCTGCCTGATATAATACTTCACATATCCAGAGTCTGACTCTGTTGGATAACTCAGGGTCTTGTGGGAATAGATGTTTGTCTTTTTTTTATCAACCCAACTCTGCAATGACTGCAGGTGGCTTTCTCTTGCCAATTCAAATGCAAACAAGAGACAAATCTGGGCACATAATGCCAGGGTCATTGTTCTGCAAAGGCAAACCTTTACCTCTGTTGTTTGATGAGAGTCACACTACGACTATTAGCCTTCACAGTCAAGTACCTGACCTCTGAATATGTCATGTAAAACCTCATTCTTCAGAGCAACTGTGCAATACTCCAACATAAGAAGAATATGCCTCTTTATCACAAATCCTTTATTTTAGCTCCTGACACACATGAATGAAATTACTTTTATAATAAACCTGCTTCTTTATATTATATCATTATTTGTATCAGCACCAAAAACATTTCAGTTCTGCTACTTTGATTCCTTCAGTCTTCACCTATGCCTTTCACTGGCATAGGCCATTTAAAAAATATCCTGAGCATTGTGTCTTTTTGACAGTTACTAACATGCTACCATTGAATTCTGAGGGTCCTCTTAACTCTACAATCCTGTGCACTGTAAACATGAGAGCTTTCATATCCAAAGTAAAGGGATTGAGTGGTACTAATGCAACTTCATGAGAGAGAGCAGGGCATGTATTTTGTAAGGGAGGCTCTGGATCTTGGCACTGGCAGTTGGCAGAAGTGGAGAGAAGAGCTCAGGCTTTTCAGAAGGAAGTGTGGGAGACACAGGTAAAGAACTGGAAAAAGTCACAAATTAGGTTGTTACATAAGATAACAAAACAACTAAATGCCAGGCTGTGTTTTAGGTACTCCACGATGTATTTATGCAAAGCTCCTTACAGTGAGGCATAACCTGCCTGAAGAGACATTTGCAGCTTATTACAGCAAGTTCTAGCAGGGTGTTGAACATTGCAGCTCAGGCTGGGAAATGGGAAAAGATCTGATGACTCTTCCCCCCATACTGAATATCAAAAATAGGAAGTGTGACCAGTTGCTGAATAGCATACTGGAAGCATAGCAAGAATTTCATCTTTGAAATGAGAGTCCACATTTGATTTCATGAACCTGGTGTAGCTGGCAAAGATCAAACTGTAGAAAGGAAAAACTGTGATCAGAAAAATTGGATGGAAAATAATTTTCCAGAGACTTCTGTTTTAGTTATATGATTCCATATGTTCCTATTATGAACTACTACGAAGACTAATGGGGGCTAAACAGAACAAATAAAATGCAAAAATGTGCTCTTTTTGTACTGGACTCATAACTTACAGTTCATTTACACCAGACCATTTAGATAGTGATATTTGATACTCATATTTCTATGCCTTATAAAGAAATCATAGAAAGCTCAGTTAATGAATCTCTACATAGAAAAGCTGGATAGTTTCTCATTTGAAGGCAACCAGATAAAACTGGTGATAATAGGGAGAATGAAGCTGTTTCAAATCATAAGTTTGTGGCTAGTCCAGTTCCAAAGCACATAAATTTGTTTTAAGCTACCTAATTTTTGACAAGTACAGTGATTCTGCACTAGTGCAGGTCTCTGTGGCATCCATAAACGGCAAAAAAAGAATCTGAAAATACTATAACGTGTCAATTTTTCTTTTGTACAACAGAAGTCAAAGGGGGATTTATCACAGTTGTATAAGAACAGGAGCAGACACATTTAGAAACGTTTCCAGTAACAACTTCTGTATTCTATGATTCTATGATTCTAACTTGCATGGCAGAGGGCTATGGGAGAGGCTTGTTTGAATGAACAATCCATCCTTCATCTCCTAATGTGACAACTAGAAATACAGGATGTAATGAAAGATGCAGGTGAAGTTTCCTGAGCTGGAATCACTCCACAGACTCATTGCAATATAAAGGTATAAAATTGTAAATTATTTAATTAACTTACCTGGCAAAACACTCTGACCAATAGTTGATTCATAAAACATCATTTATCCCTGATGATTCTTTTTTTTTTCCATAAAAGAGTAAAATAAATGTGGAGAATGCTATAACCAAAGCAACTTCATTAATTTTGTGGTGTTGCTATTAATTTGTATTCAGAGCTAGATATAACACACTAAATGTTTCTTCTAATGATTACCAGCCATCAGACACTTTTGATCCCCAAATCAAAAAGGTTGGCCACCATTACTTTATTATTATGAATTATCTATGCAGTGAGAATACACCTTGCTTCCCTCTAGCTTCAGCTCCCCTCTGCCATGGGAAGCACACAGACATACAGTCAGAAACTTTGCTGGTCTGACAGAGCTTACCAGTAGGTGACCCAGCTTGTTTGTTGTTGCACTGCAGATCATGTGCTAAATGAAGACTAGATCCCAAGTTCAGTGTCTTGTCTGTTGGGTATTTCTACCTCCTTTTCACTGTGTTAAAAATATAAGTAACAGCAGATATGACTATGGCATTCATTTCCTCAAGCTTTTCTAACAAGTGTATTCATCTATGGTAATCATAAATGAAGACCAGACAACAGTCTCCTGCAAGATGCCAGATCCTGAACAGCTTAATCCTATTGGAAGGGTCAGTTAGAAGGTAGGCAAGGCAGTGACAATAAGAAGAATCTCTACTAATGGGACATTATGAGTGAGAAGTTTGGAATTTCTACCTCACTACCAAATGCAATAAGCATGCTGTATGTGGGTATAATTTGAATTAATAGACATATTCTTAGGGGTCCTTGTCAATATGTGATAAGTTTAAAGTGCTTGAGTGACACCATAAAATGCCAATGGAGGAAATACAGCAAGAAGAATTATATGAGTTAAATTAAGAATAGAATTTGATAAAGATCTCCAGAGTGTAAAAATTCTTTTATCTACAACCTTCTTTCCTCTGAAAGCCCTGGCAAGCTTCTAGTTTTCACTTCCAACCTTAAAAACCGTCAGCATAGATCAAAAGTAGGAGCTGCATACTGAAATGTACCTCTTTGAGATTTTCACATCTTAGACTGATTTTTCTTACAGCCTTTCTCACACCATGGAATTAAGCCATTCCAAACACACTAAAAGAGAGAACTTTCCACCCAACAAGGCTAGAAAGAAGCTAGAGTCTGTCAGAGGAATAATAAAAAATATGTTGGCTACATGGGTTTTGTGCTATTTCATTTGCAAATAAGGATATTTTTGTCAGATGTCTCAAACATGGTCTTGCAGCTCTGCAAATATAATGAAAATAACACCTCTTTCCCCCCAGTTGCCCTCAAAAGCTCCTCTATATGTAGCAAGCAGTTAGCTATTCTGAATTCATGTCTAGCATCAGATTTGACACTAAAAAATACGATTCATATATACAAAACCAAGTAAATGTGTTTTCTGTTTAAAAGACAAGCTATATGAAATGGAAGCACTAACGAAATCAATGTTGGAAGAAATCTGAGAACAAATTCATATTTATCAAAGTATGATTACTGGGAAGGATTACCCAGCTCTGGGGAAAAAAAAAAAAACCAAAACAAAACAGAAAAAGAACATATGTTTCCTGTTGTAGCTCCCTCTTAGTGGACAGAGAGCCAACCTCTTAGTGGACAGAGAGACAAATATTTCAGTTTAGAAACTGCAGTAAGCGTCACTAACACTTGGGCACGTCTTTAACTTAATGATGCATATTGTCTTGTAATACATGAGAACTGTACTCTTTTGCTATATTTATGAAACTAATGGAAGGATGCCGCCTTCAGTAAGGAATCTTCTTTCTTGCTTTCTGCCCTTTCCTCCCACTGCATGCCACGCAGCTGAGAAATGTAACATTTGTTCTTTTTGCGTGCTATCGTGATAACTTCACACAAAGCTAAGTAACAGTAGCACAGAAGTCGGCCTAGCCTGTGTTATCTGCCAAAGAGTGAAAAATAGAGTAAACAATCCCTGTCTTGAGTCACTGGTTGCTTAGAGTTTCAGTTCAGAGAGAGGCCTCTTATTAACTGACCTTGCCAAGAAAGGGCCATTGGTAAGTGGATGCTAGAGATGATTCCACTCAGAGCAACAGTAGCTTCAAAGCTCTAACAAGATTTACCATATACTCTATGATGAATGCATTTGAAAAAGGTCAAGAAAACAATGACAGTTTTATTGTTTTGTCTTATTGCTTTTTATTTCATCAGCTCTTTTATCTCCATATGGTGACCTTTCACAGAAGTCTAAAACATATTAAAAAAAAAAAAAAAAAAAAAAAAAGACCCGTAGCAGAATTTAAAACAAAAATTCCCC
>VZTL01035729.1:1357-21900 GCA_013400535.1 Scopus umbretta | reverse complement strand
GGAGCAGAGATTCCCCTGCAGCCTGTGGTGACGACCATGGTGAGGCAGGCTGTCCCCCTGCAGCCCATGGAGGTTAACAGTGGAGTAGATCCCCACCTGCAGCCTGTGGAGGACCTCACACTGGAGCAGGTAAATGCCCAAAGGTGGCTGTGACCCTGTGGGGAACCCTCGCTGGAGCAGTCTGTTCCTGAAGGACTGCACCCCATGGAAAGGACCCATGCTGGAGCACTTAATAAGAAACTGCAGCCTGTGGGAGGGACCCTACACTGGAGCAGAGGAAGTGCATGAGGAGGAAGGAGCAGCAGAGGTGAAGTGTTATGAACTGACCACAAACGCTGTCCCCCTCCCAGGTGGAGGAGGTAGAGAAGTTGGGAGTGAAGCTGAGCCCAGGAAGAAGGGAGGGGTGATGGGAAGGTGCGTTTAGATTTGTTCTTTTTTCTCAGTATCCTACTCTGATTTGATTGGTAATAAATTAAATTTCCCCAAGTCGAGTCTGTTTTGCCCGTGATGGTAATTTCTGAGTGATCTCTCCCTGTCCTTATCTCGACCCACAAGCCTTTCATTACATTTGCTCTCCCCTGCCCAGAGGAGGAGGAGAGTGATAGAGCATCTTTGGTGGGCACTGGGCATCCAGCCAAGGTCAACCCACCACAAGCAGAATGAGGAACTCTTGTAAAACTCTCGGAGTAGAAAGAAGCACGCACTGAAAGCTTCCCCATACAACGCCACAAAACATTTGGTTTCAACTAACACAGAATTATTAATTTCTCTATCGGCTTGCCCTAGAACTGTGGCCTACCACCCCGTTCAACAGTCTGCGGAGCCCTGGCATTCAGTAGCAACAGCTACATAGAACACCACAAAGAAGCCCAAGAGCATGATGAAGAGCAATTATGGAACAGTGTTATCCACGTGACAGGTCTGGTTTGTAGCTGGGTGGGTAACCAGGCAGGTGACACTGGGAAGTGTGCTGTTGACCCAGCCTATGTAGCTCGCTCTGGTCACAGTTCCGTTGGGGTGATGGACTTCTTCCTCAGTGCTGTGATTACTTGCAGGGACCCAGGAGATGTCAGCAGCTGATTTTCCAGCAGACACTTGACAGCCACCCTGCTCTTGTCACAGGTCAGAGTCACTGTAGGAGGGACTACAGAAGAAGAAAGAAAAAGTTCACAACCGTTATTTCTAGTTCAGTATAAAATCACTGAGAAACAGGTGGTATTTTTTAGTTTGCATGACCAATTCAAGAGATTTTGAAATAAATTGGGGTACTAGCACCAATGATCTTTAGGGAAAAAAATACATCAAAAAGTCCAAGGTGAACATCTCCAAAACTAGCTAACTGCATCTAAAAGTACTGCTTCCTCATGTTTCCCAAAAGATTACTACAGTGGTAACAGAAGATGGGATAACAGAGAGGGGTGGATTAAATGAAGATTTATAAGTATGGCAGTGCACATACTGAAGAAAACACAGTTTGCTGAAACTCCAGCTAAAATATTTAGGAGATTGGGTAGGTAGAATCAAGAATTTGATAGCAGGAAAATAAAGGAGGAATTGGACACAACTGTTCTGCCTAAAGCCCAACAACTCATATTTTGCATTTGACAAAACAGGCAAAGGCTCAGGCAACACTTAAGCCATTATCAGAAAGGCAAGACCGTGCAGGGAAGAACAAAAAAATCAAGTGACAAAAATTAATAATAGCTATTATAGAGTTCCAAAATTAATTTCCCGTAATTTTTAGTTATATTCAGAAGGCTTAACTAGTATGGCCAGAATACAAAATCTTCTCCTATGGTTTGTTTTTTTTGTTTTTGTTTGTTTTTTTTAATTTTTGGAAACCTAGAGATAGTTTACCTGACTATCTGTAAAAGATGATTTGATGTATTCATTATGTTTTTCTAAAATTCTTCTGGTCCTGCCTGTGCTGAAAATAGACTAAATTAATTATTTTTTTTTTAGTGATGCAGTCTTTTAGACAGCTTTCAATATTTCTGGAAGAATTAATTATTTGCAGACAGTGTCCTGAAACTTTTGCTTCCTTCCTATTCAGCTCTTACCAAGACAACACACACATTGACCTCATTGTGAATTGTGGTTCAGCATCCTCTTTCTCAGCTTCTAGCAGCAACATTTATTTGATATCTTCTGTTTGCATTAACTTAACCAAGAACGTATACTCCTGTCTGTGTGAACATTCACACAACATTCAAACCCCATGTTATGCCCAAAGAACTCTCTCAGAAACTAGGCAGGCTGCTGGATTTGTGCACTTTTAAACCTCCTGTTCATAAGTCAGAAGTTAAAAAAACAAACACAAAACCCCCAGATTAGTCCACAGAACAGCCAAGTCCTATTGCATAACTCCTCATACCTTTTCCCCCCTCTCCAAATAGCCAGACTAAATCAGCTTACCTCTTTATTTTCAATTTCAGTATGCATCCAAAATGAATTTGGTCTTTTACCACCAAATCAAATCATTTTATCTCCACACACACACACAAAAAAAAAAAAAGTCACAAGGTGTGTCTTACCTATCACAGTCAGAGAAGAGAAAAAAAGAAAATGCCATGCACTGCTGGCAATTTCACAGGTGTAACTTCCCTCATCACCAAGGTTCACAGGGTAAGTACAAAGAGGAGGGTCACTGTCAGGTGAATATTTCCACATCATCCTCTCACTGCAGCTTAACTTCTTTGTCTCATTGTGGTCACTTCTATAGGCCAACAGGCAGCAACTGCTGCATTTCATCTTCCATGTCACCATTAGCAAAGACACCTTGGAGATGTAAGGGCAACTCAACACAGCCTCATGACCAGCCTCCACGCTCACCATGTTGTAAGCTACATAAGAAGAAAAAAGACATTAAAAACAATGCTACAGCCATCATCAATGCATAGGAAGCTCTTGGCTTCATCATGCTTAAAAAATTCTACTTCCTTACTGTACTTGGGGCAGCCTTGGGGACACATTGCTCTGTGCACACACATATAAGTAGTATTCAATTTCCAGGTCCAGCTTCCTGCTGTCACTCTTTGAAGTCTGGAAATGCAGTGGAGATGGTGCCTTTCTGCTGCGGACACTGTGCGGGTATGTGATGCATGCTGGTGAGCTGCAAGTCCTCCATCTCTTTTTTCGGCAACAGATTTCTATCACTTTAATATGGGCTTTGAAAAACCGATGGGCAGGGCAAGAATCACCCTTAAGGGAAAAAAACCCTACTTTTAAAAAAAAGATCGTGTTATTGAATTAGGCACCTTGGTTAAAGTGCAAGTAATACTGGAGACAGCAGTGGAACATACACCTGTAAGAAGGTTAAAACCCAAGATCACTTGGTGCAGCAGTTCACGAGGCATATGGGCATATGTAGATCCCTTTTTCACCAGAAATCGTAGCTTTCTTGATATTGTCCCAGTTGAACAGGAGATGGGTCTTCAGATGATCTGCGTTGGATTCCTATCAGGTATATCATCCTGTGCCACTCTGCAAGGCACACGATTATTTTGCCAGCTGAGGTGACATCACTCTTTGCATTCACATTAAACAATAAGAAAAATTTCCCCTGGTAAACTGTGAAGTTTCAGTGTACTGGTGAGTTGGAAATACAGAGCATGTAGCCTTGATCTTTCGCACTTACCTGGCCCTTCAACCAGATTGATTAGCAAGAAAAGGAGTGCAGCCAGAACTGCCCATGTCTGAGCCATCTTTAGCAGAAAGAATCAGCGCTGCAGAAAGTGAAGGCAAAGAAAATGGCATGCAGTCACAAATTGTTGTGCAAATCCCTTCAAAGAGAACACATCGTAAAACCTCCATTTCCTTTGAAAACAGAAGTTCTAGACAAGACCCCATGTCAAGTATTCTTGTACTGAAGAAAGTAAAGGAAAAAGGGTTTGGGAGGGAGGGAGGGGGGAACCAACCAAAAAACCCACACCCACTACTGTTTACTAACAAGTTTTAAAAATCCAGGATACTGTTTTTACAGGCATCTCTAGCTGCTCACTATTCATGCCCAGCTAGCTAGCACACAGATAGCTACAGACCTCTTACTGCCACTTCATAGACTCACCTGCAAGACCAAACACGCACACATTGCAACTCTTTCTGAAAAATCAAGGTAACAGCATGTATAGGAAAAATCAGGACCTAGACTTCATCAACTATTTGACGAAGGAATGATTCCTAACCCTTGTGTGCTTTTAATTTCTTGAAGGGTAACTCCACTTCAGTGGTAGAACAAAAAGGACAACCGTCCTATTGCAAGAGATCAAAAACACGTGGGTTTGTTTCCCACTTTCGTAGACACAATGAACTAAAGAGGCATCTAGTAACTTACGCTGTTCTACAACTACATACACTTTTTAACAAACCATATCTTATAAATTGCTAGCTCCTTTCTGGCAAAAGGGCAGCGGCTCATTGATAAGATTGAGGCAGTGCTGTCATCCCAACACATTGATTTCTGGTTCACACAAAAAAGTAGAACTCCATGCTATCCAAAAGCTTTCCAGCCAGAATATATATGGCGCTCAGTGGAGAATTTTGATGCAAAACCATTCAGCTGTTGCTTGAACATGGATTTGGCTAAGAACATCACTGATACTTTCCTACAGTCAGATATCATACATAAGCGACCCCAATTTGGCATGGCAAACTTGCATTACACTGTACTAAACAACATACATACACATACATATGACCATATCCCACAGTCAAACTCCCAACCTCTTCTGCTCAGGTCTCAAGGACGAGCACCCCACTGCAGTAGCTACTCATGCTGCTTCTGTCACAGCAGAAAGGTTCACAACCAATGCACTTCTGTGCCCCCAGCTGAAGGATAAAGCTGAGGTCTTGGAGCGTAGGCCTGTTTCTACAACACTACAGTAGCCGTATCCTGACTGCAGTTTTCTGATGTTACTGTAGGAAATCAGTGGCTGCACTTTTGTCTTGAGGCTCCCTGCAGCCTGCCCATAAAGCTATCTCATTTTCCATCACTCACCTCTGCATTCCCTCAAATTGTCGTCTTGGTAGACCTTTTGTCATTCTCTCCTTTATGCCGTCATTTGTCTCTCTTTAATCTTTCACTTTCTGAATCAGTCACCCACAGCTAGAGATGACTGGAAAATTGTGTTTCCATCCCATGGGAAATACCATTACGTTGTTTTCATTCCCAAGACAAAACCCAATACGCATCAGAGAAGCGAGTATCTTTGTGCAGTGGTTTGATTCAGAAGTGTCATATGTGTTGCAGCAGGACTTTCCTTCTGGGCTATTTAGACCACGCACTGTTCACAGCCACATTTAAATACAAGCATGCTTCTCAGTCTGAGCTGAGAGGAGGAGGAAAGGCAGCCAGGGTTCGCTGTGCGTACAGAAACCTAAATCGTCATCTGGTATCAATTGCTGTAAAAGCAACAGTCTTCAATTATGCAGCATTAAAAATTCCATTTTAAATGTAAAGTATATCAAGCAAGGACACCTGGTACACAGAAGAAGAACCAGAACACTGCCACACTTGTGGCACAGAAAGAACAAAAGCTGCCACGTTTGTGAGCCGAGTACAAGAGGCAATAGTATATTCTTAAACACAATGCAATACATACGCACATTCCAACAGCAGCTTGATGGTTTTCTGCAGAGTTCTAACAAAACCACTGATGCGCCTGGATGAAAAGCTTTCATTGCAACCTGGAAACAATGCCAGTGCAACTACATTGATCAGTATTCTGCTACTAACATGCAACAGGCAACAAAACTCTTACATTAAAAAACTCACAAATTTAATTTTTGTTCACTTAAAAATCTTTGCCACAAATGAAATATTTGGTTTGTTTCATGTTATTCAATACTGTCGAAAGGTTTGGGGTTTTTTTTGCAATTCAGATAAATCATGCAGACAAAAGTTGCTTTCAATCAAAAAGTTTGAAAGTGTGAATTATTTTTTTTAACCAAAAACTAAAAAAAGATGCTTTTTGACCCAAATTAAGTACTGAATTTGACCCCATTTGCAAATAATTTTTCAGTCTCTTTCAAAAGGAAAGTAAAAAAAAAAAAATCCCCACAATATTTATCAGCAAATTCAGTATTCACCAATTTTGATAGATCTATAAATATTCATCAACAGAATATTGTCATACTGGAATTTGTCCCAGAGATCTATCTTTTTTTTAAGTGCATACAAGTCTCATATATGGGGTTTATTTGCTCAAAAGAACAGGCATTAATGACTAAAAATAGGGCCTTACAGCAAGAACAGAGTATATTAGTCTGTTTAAATACTCCTGTATGAAATGCAGAATTTAGACTGCAGTTTTTAAGGTTCACAATTCTTGAATACTTGTGCCTGTAAGCGAGGAGTAAGTCTCAAAGTAAAACCCAAAAAGAAGAAACCAAGCACAGCTGAATCAAATTAATTTAAAAGTAGCAAACGAATATTTGTAGATTGTTTTGTGCTATTTCCTTTGATGGAATTAAAATGCCTCAATAACTACATTAAAATAAATTAAAAATTTTTACTCAGCCTTGACGGCGGTGGCTGGCACAAGACTATGCAATATGTGCATTGCTTTTCCATTAGCCTCAGCCTTCCAGCTAGGGAACAGCACTGCTCATGCTCAGATTCATCCCAACGAAAACTGAGGCTGGAGGAAAGTTACGAGGTTGTCAGCCTGGAGACGAGCCCTCCGGCCACAGGAGCACAGGAGATGAGAGCAGCAGTGCCAGCATGCTCCAGTCTTCCACTACTCACTGTCCTTGGAACAAGAAGAGAGACGTTATTGCACACAGCTGGTCCAATGTCAACACCTGCCCTGGTGGCTGCTTATGGGGTGGCTCCTGCACACCAAGGGACTGCAGAGATGTACCTGGAGCTCCCCTCCCACTCTGTCCTCATGAGGGGCCCAGATATAGTTGCAAAGAAGTGAGAATGATCTCAGTTTAGGACCGTCCATCCCAGATAGTCGGTATTTTCAGCTGTACAATTCATTCATTTCTTTTCATTGATCCTGAGATCTTAACACACAGTTTATTTGTCTGAGACAGACATAGCCTCTTCCCCCTCCAAAAGAACTCAGCGAAAACAAACCATCTGGTTGTACACTCCCCTAAAGAGGATGCAACACAGTTAAAACCAGGGAAACAAACTGCTTTCTGACATGAAGAACAAACCACAACCTTAAGTTGTCTGCTATTACACATCAAACACAAGCTACAAGCCTTGGGCTATGCAAAGCACCAACTTAAAATCGGATAAATAAAAGTCCAACATAACGAAAATGTGTTTTAACACAATCTGAAGGAGGAAGAGATGCAGGTCACAAAGAACCAGGTATCGATCAGTGCATGAGTCATCACCACAACTTTTTAAAAAATAACCAATATGTCACATAGCCATTCTCATGCTTGACCTAGCAAAATATGGCTCTGCTTTGCAGCGGAAGTACATCTTAAAGGATGGAGAAGACGCTGCCTCAAAAATCTGTAACACCTGGTGTCTTTGGGCCGGGGAAGGCTGGAAGGGATGGCAAGAAGAGGAAGCAGTTGCATGCAGCTGTGTTAACTCTCCCACTTCTTGTACAAGGATAAGGTAACAGTAAGACTGATTATTCAAAGTAAGGCGACATTATTTAAAATCCAAACCCACACTTTTAACGGTCAGAGCCTTCATGCAGCAGCACCATCCACTACAAGGCATTTGATGTTTCCACCTCACCA
Organism: Scopus umbretta; assembly: GCA_013400535.1. NCBI lineage: Eukaryota > Metazoa > Chordata > Aves > Pelecaniformes > Scopidae > Scopus > Scopus umbretta. The sequence continues at coordinate 14,190 of VZTL01035729.1, read as the reverse complement.
CCAAGGCCTTTCCTCAAAGCCATGCTCCTCTGTCACTCAGCTCTCAGGGGAGGAATGGTTTCTGCAGGTGTGAGTCCTTGCACCCTACGCAGGGCTGGCTGTCATCTCAGGAGGCCAGGAACCCTTATGTTGGATACTTGTCAATGACACATCAACCGACTTGGAAGCCTGCAGGCATCCAACACCTTTTCTAAAGTGAGAGATGCTAGTTATGCCATATTTTCAACTTTCCCAGGTCAGCCTCCACTTTTAGCTGTCCTTCTGAGCGTGGGAAACTCTGGAAGCCGGGGTTATCCACTGGTACCGCATTTGCAATAAATAACTGGAGCAGTTCAAATGGCAATTTCAGAGGCTCTCCCATTTCTCCTCAAAGTTTTAACATGAGCTGCTAGGCACCTGAGTCGTGAGAGTTACCTGAAAAAACGTAGCAGCAGATGTGTCCACGGGTCCGCATTCCCTGTGCATCTCAGGGGCCAGGCCCTGGGTTATTTTTGTGCAGCCTGTTTGCTATTTACAAAGAGTTTTGCACCAGGTCTGGGAGCAGCTTGCAGTCCCCGCTCAGGGGACAGATTTGGCTTGACTGCTGCCCCAGTTTCTCCCAAGCAATGGTCCTCTCCTGGGAATTCCTCAAGTCCCTCTACTGGAAATGAAGTTACAAAATATAGGAAGACTCTGAATGCTCTGGGAGGAGGACAAATCATATCAAAAGGGGCAGCAGGCAGATATTCCCAGAGCTGTTCACTCTCAGAAACTGAAAAGTTTTTGGGGGAGAGGAGAGGTGGTGTTCTTGCTCCGTTCTTTGCTGTCTCCTTAACTACCTGCGGCTGGCCGCTGCAAATGCTGCGGGGCTAACGGACCTTTGGTTTCATTTTATAGCCTCCTGGTATTTTTATTCTCTGAAAGATACCCTAGCCCTGAAACACACCCATGAAGCCCTGTACTAGCGCAGCAGCAGATCATTAGCACTGTTAATGACTGGAGGAGCTGTACCTCCATAGTGCATTTTCTTCTCGGGCTCCCTATTTCTCTTATACTTGCTGGCATCAGTGGAAGCCACAGATGGTTTGTAGCTGTGAAATTCAACCCATCCGGTTCGTGAGCTGGTTTCATTCAGTTCCAAATGTGTAAAACTCTAAGCTTTCTCTATGAACTGGGAAATAGAGGGTAGATGGCTTTCTGAAAGAGAAAGAGAAATAGCCTAATAGAAGAGCTCTCAGAACAACTATGCACAAAGTTATACTAAACAACTGTAACATTACAGTGTTTTGGTAACATATACCTGAAGTGAAATAGGTTTGAAGCTTCCTCCACAGCAGGGAAGAGTCTTGTGGTGTGTGTGTTGAATTCACCAAGATACTAATATTTAGAATAATACTAGTATTAACATTATAAAGTGTTGTTTTTCCCCAGGGGAAAAAAAAATAAAAATGCCATACAGAAGATAAGTATTTTGTCTGGCTTTTTTTTTTTTTTTTTTTAATCTTTAGTAGCTATAATTCAAGAAAGCAAGTGGGTATCTCCTCTCTTCTTGGAAATATTTACCTTCTTAACACCAGCCCATCTAGAAAATAGCTTAGTCCTATGAAGTTATTACACGAGCAGAGTTGTACACCTCAGATCTGTAGCTGCCTCGCAGCCAGCCTCTTCAGAAAGCACTGTAACCCAGTGTTGGGAACAGAGAGTAGAAGCAAAGGATGAAGAACACCACCACCCTCGGTAGCCTGTTCTCTTCCTTTCGAAAGAGATAAGATATTTGCTTTACATTTTATGTATTTCCCATACATTGTATGGGAAAAAAACCTAGTCCATGTACCTAACAGCTTGACTTTCCCAGGTATAAACCATCTGCAGCTCTCACCAATGTCAGCAAACACATGGGGAAGCGCTGCTGATTATGAAGCCTTTAAAACCTGACACTTCCAGGTTAAAATATCCAGAGGCAATTATATTGCAATTTCCTGAGACCATGAAAAAAGATTTTTTTTTTTAACTGTAGCTAGTTTTCCCCTAATTGCAGAGTCACTGGACTGGCATGGCTGTGCTCAGCAACTTCTCCTCCTGGCCTTACAGAATCTCCTTACCACATTAACTGCAGGGGCTTCTCACTTGACCCCAAGACTCCAGCAACCAAATCTATCTACAACAGAGATGTTTGTGACCTTAACTACTTTAATTCCTGCCTCTTGTGGACCAACTGCACCTTGTTGCCAGGAAGAACCAGGAAACCAACAACCTGCAAGTACGATTACTACCTTTGGAGCTGTGGATAATCCAAGAAAATGTCTCCCATACAAATATTCAGATGAACAGAAAAAAGTTGGTTTACAAATGGACACTTAACTTCCCAAAACACTTCAGTAAGAATTGGTACGTATCTCAGACTTCCCGGATGAAAGTTGCCTCCCTATCTTTCAGCCGAAGGTATTGGCCTCCCACTCCACGGCCAAATGTGACAGAATTGCACCACGCATCCTGAGCTGTACATAAAGAAGCTGCAAACCTCAAATAATTCCCACTCTAAAAAGAACAGAAATAGCAGAAGAACTGGTGTATAGCAGAAATAAAACCCCAGGTGGTCCTTCCTCACCCACCAGTCAATCTTACATGTAGTATCACTAACCATGGTTTAGGCAGTGCCAAGCAGGGGTAGAGACACAGGACTACCAGGCCTCTCTCCTTCAGCTGTTCACTGTTCCTCCTGCTTCACACCCCAGGGAAGCTAATGTTCTCTGAAAGCTACAGCTTCCCCTTCCCGTGGAAAGCTGTATTCACAGAATACAAGAAGTCCCAGGAAACCCCAACAGTCTCAGCTGGGAGTCAGCCATTCCAGCCTTAAGGAGCTGCATTCTCAGATCTCCTCAGACTCATCGCATAGAAGTAGATTTTATTTTATTTTTTTAGGAATTGAAAACTTTGTCTCCTCTTCTGTGTTTATAGAGCAGCTAGATCAACATGTCCAAATAGGAAATCCATACTGTTACATGGCAAAGGAGAAGGCTCAATAGTTTTCTTTTAGTGGCTTCCATTTCTGTGATTTTTACATCAAGTGGAACAAATCAGTTGTGTAACAAAGCATACCTGAAATAGAAACCTGTATCTATACTGGAAAAAACTATCTATATTGGAAAAAACTACACATCCCACCTCTCAAACGCAAACTAAAGTTGTGACACTAGTGTCAGGATGGCATTTATCAATGCCTACAATCTTTGGTGCAGTATAATAAACCCAGGGGGATGTTTCTCCTTTTCCTGTTTTCTTCCTCACCCTACAGGCTTCTTTGCTGACATAAACTCCCTTTCTTTCCTTTTATAGCTTAACACCTATAGATCTGCATCACTTAGCAGTTTAGGAAAAAATTCTCCACAGTGGTTTCCAGTCAAACTTCTTGCCCCATTTCTTTCCTGTGTTGCAGCTCGTTAGCAACACTTCTGGCAGATTTTATGCTCGATGCAAGGGGGTATGACACAGAAGGGTAGAGTTGCCAGGTGAAGCACAGTCCTGCAGGTTTGTGCTGCCTGAACTGCCTGCCTTTTTGTAGGTCACTGGTCTGCAGGTGGAAAATGTGACATGAGGTCAGGTCAGCTCCCACAAACGTTGATGCTGTCCTGGGATTGTGGGCATTGCTGGTAAAAAGGTCTTCATTTTCTCATCTTCCCAGAGTGGCTTAAAGCAAAGCCCAGAGGGGCAGCTCCTGAGCACAGAGCGGCAGAGCAATGCCTGCTCCAGGCTGGGAGAACACGCACGTCAGGACTTTTGGCTCCTTATTCAATGTCCTACCGCGCTGTGTGAAAAGTTGAGTCAAGGCAGAACACCACAAGTGAGAGAGAGGGAAATAAAATGCAGAAAAAGTCAGCTAGCACAGAGTGTGCAGGAGGTGTCAGAAGCGGACGGAGGAAGCCTCCTGCTGCCCACCACAAGACCTTTGCTGCATGCATTCATGCTGCAGAGCACAGCCTTCTTCCCACGCCTTGCCCTTATGCGTGCACAGTTGTGCCACAGCGCACAGCTATGGACCCACTTAAAATACACGTAAAACACCTTAATTTGCTAAAAGTACCTGTGCCATGGATGTGCCTATGTGTACATGTTGCTACATATATTTATAAGAATCAATATAGAGAGATACAACATTATGCCCACACTTTCAGAGCTGTTGCACTTAAGGCATCTAGGGATGATCAGCTAGTGAGGTTGCGCTGCTGATTACATACCATTTTCCACGTAACTCTCTTATCAAAGTGGACCCTTTCAGCAGAACAGCTGCCAGGAGTGGCACTCCCAAAAAGCCCAGCTTGCACAGGCAGACGCAGCACTCCCTCACCCCAGCAGCCTCCCCCCACACACAGCAGCAGGCAGCCATTAAAACTCACCCCACAGCAGGGCATCCAGCCCCATGGTGTGGCCCAGGCTCAGCCCCCCCCCCACTGCCTTCGCCCCCTCCCAAAGAGGGGATGCCTCCAGCCCTGAGGCTTCAAAATGGAGGTAGGAGAGCAAAACGGTGCTGGCAGCACTGCTTCACCAGTTTTCCTCACCTCTTTTCCTCCTCAGCGAGCCAAGAGCTGTGTACCTCAACTTTTCCTGCTGTGTAGGAGGGCTATTTGGTCTGTTTGCAAAGTCTCCCTCACGAGGAATCTGGGTTGCATGTTGCTTCTACATGGTTTTGTCAGAGCTAGTTTATGACGCTTGTATTGATAAATAGCCTCTGGCTAAAGGAGTTTAAAAAATGCATCCAAAGGGATGCACGGGAGGCACCTTTGAACTATACAGGCTTCCAACAAGCCGCCTTAAACAGAGTGATTTTCCTGGGTGAGGCAGTGTCATGTAAAGGAAGATACATTGTGGATGCTGACTGCAGTTTACATGGGAGTCCCTGCAACTGAACAATACAACCTCCTTCAAAGTCCAGATTCAATACTTTGGAGTTCAGCAGCTCTCTTCAACCAGGCTTATGTGCATGTGCTACAACTTCTCCAAACTAGCTTTAACACAGTGAACAAGGGCACAAGGAACAGTGATCTCATTATGCCCATAGGGGATCCTGGCTGAACACATACTTGGACAGTTAGCTTGAAAATTAGTTTTCACTGAAAAAAAGACATTTTTCATCTGGAAGTTTTGGACCAGCAGTCTGCATTTCTTTATAGGTTCCAGAAATACGTACTTCATAGCGACTCAAACTTGTCTTTTTCCTGTTCACACAGGGCAGTTCTGTGATGGCTCCTAAAAGGACTTTTGGTCTTTCCTGTGAAATAGGCTGATGGCATTGGCCTAGCAATGAACAAGAAAGAGGCACTGTAGGTTTCTGATCAGCTCCTGGAAGAAAACCCAGCACTGGCTACAGTGTTGTCAAAGACAGGGAGAGGCCATCCTGACTTGTGAAAGACATTTTTATTTGGGAAAATTAGCATTTTCTTATTACTGAAGGGCACTTACCTCACAGAATGCCTACAGTCTTGACTACATGTCCTCCATAACAGTATGTACCTACATAACAATTGTTGTCCTTAACTGACAGGATGTATAGGCATTTTGGAGACTGGAGTTTCACTAAGTGTGTTCATGTCCCCAGTTACCACGGATATACACTCATGCTCCCTCCCTCAATATACAATGTCTGTCTGGTGTCTTATTATTTACAGTCCTGCTGCAAGCACCTTGTATTTATGACCTTTCAGCTCAAGCACTCATTTTCACAGTAGTTACAAAGCAAATTATTTGGAAACAGCTTCTATGCTTACACATGGCACAGAATACTGAACTTTGAGAGTTAAAAATCTGTCTGAGCTCAAGAGAAGTGCCTCTTAAAAATCCCTAGTTCATCTTCTAGTGCCTTGCAAAAATAAAAATATAATTCTCCCTAGTCTCTTTTCAGCTATTCCTTATAGTTGCCAGGAGGTGGAAACATAGCTACACCAACGTACAGGAGAAGCATCACATTGATGTGTAATTGTACAGCATGCTGCCTGCTGAAGAATAGTGCAAAAAATATCTGCAGTCTGAACTGGCTCAGTGGAGCCCAAAACATAGGATCATACAATGCTTTTCCTGGGCCCCTCCACCTCTCCCTTCCCCCAGCTAGCAAGACATCTATACTGCTTGTTACTGCTTCTCAACATCAAGGATGCCCTTTAAACAGCTGGTTCTGTCAGATGTGACATACACGTTTATTTCAACAAGAATCCAAAAATCAGTCTGCCTTCGATGGAAAGACTCACAAAGCAGCAGCAACTGCAGCCCTTCAGAGCTGATGAACAATCAGATACCTGGCAAAGCGATGAAGAGATAAATGATCACTTGACTTATTTATTTAGAAAATATGTGTCTGCTTTGACATTCAAAAACATTACACATGCCCAAGTATGAAAAACATGGCAGAGGTCAGAAACGCTCATCAGACAAGCTTTAGTAACCACAGAAACAGATACACACGTAGCCATCTTCCCTTTGTCATTTGGTACCAAATTTTAAGTCCCAAGAGAGAACCCCTTACACAAAAGGCAAATTTAGATAAATACTTGGAAAAGGAGAGAGGGACACACCACTGTTAAAAGACTGTAGACAAAACAGCCTTTCAAAACATCCCACAACTAGGGTAAAACATTGTGCCTGGTTTTGGTTTCTGTTTGCAGAACAGCGAGTTTGACACTGACTTCATTTCTGCTTCCTGTGCATCCCTCCACTTGAGCTCACACTGCTGACAGTTGAATAAGGGCCTGAAGCTTTCTCAGAGCAAACTGAAGAGCACTGAAGATAGACTAGAAATGTCAGATGTTTCAGAGGAGAGAAAAACCCCAGGAAATCCTTCTTTGCATAGAGAGCTGTAGCAGAATGGGAAAACCTCCCTGCACGGGAGGCAGGCCCCAGAAAGTACAGCTGGAAAGAAACCATCTCTTCATTTCAAACAGTACAACACTGAGAAATCTGTTGCCTCAATGAAGGCAAAACCTGGAAGAACTGATGTCAGATGCAAGAGAATTTCAATTCTAGTACTAGAAAAGGCATGAAGAAATTATTCTTCTCTGTCTAGGAGGTAGATGGGGTTAACAAGTAAAGTGAATAATCCCAACGAACCAGGTACCAGGAAGTCCAGAAATAAGTCCCCCAAGACCTTGAAGTGTGCCATGAAACACAACATGAATTCCAGACGTTCATCATGCGCATTAAAATGAAGTTGTTCTTACAGCATCTCAGGAATATTATCTTGTTTAAGCAAAGCAGCTCAGACTTCAACAGTGTTTTCACTGTACAGGTCCTTGGGTGGAAAAAAAGATGAACACATACACACACAAAAAAAATTCTACTAGTATTCAGGAGCAAAATGTACCAATCCAAATTAATAAAACACAAGCTTATTCAAAAGTGACTAACGCAAGACCACACCTCAGAGGCTATATTGAGAGGTCATCTAGCCAAGAAGAGAGACTTTCACACATCTAAATCAACTGCCTGAGCTCAGGCTCAGTATTTAATTTGCAAAACACCTTATGTCACATTAGCAGACAACTACATATTCCTTAAAGGCCATATAGGAGGCATCTCCATAAAACAATGGTCCTGTGCTCATTCAATGCACTCTGTTTTGGCATGACCAGGAATTGGACACTGAGCCGGGTGACTTCTGTAGACGTTGGCTGGAATCCAGCTCAGCTGCACCTTCTGCAGAATCGCTCAAAACCAAACTCAATACCAATGCAAGTTAGCTGTGATCATTTCACCTTCCTGCCTGGGGAGTTTTGGGCCACTAACCTCTATGGAATTATTGCAATGGGAAAGGGGGAGTCATTAAATATATGGGCCATGCCAGAAATCTACTAGAGACCTGTAATTTTACAAAAATTAATCATAAGCTCTACCTTCAGAAAAAATAGATAAATAGATAGATAGATCTTCTTACCTTTGACATATACAATTATCCAGGATATCATGAACACAGCCCACATCTTCTTCAGCTCAGAATTCATCCTCAGAGCTTTGTTCTGTTCCAGGTCAAGCTCTGTCCTCTCTGTGGTATTGACAATGCTCACACCTGATACAACGATGACCAACATGCAAATAAAAGTCTGCAGAACTGAATCTTAGTGGCAAAAAGGTGACTGAAGGTGTAATTTTTATTTTATGTTTAGTCAAAATATCTTGGAGAAAACTTTAAGGCAAAAGACTAATATAACCCTTATGTCTTAACAAAGCTGGGAGAACAGCTTGGAAGGAATATGAGCTGGTTTCTCAGCCTGCCCCTGATCAAAATCAACCTACAAAGCTTTAGTAGCTCACCACCACGACAACCACCAGATGAGAGCCTCAGCTAGTTAGGCCAAATGGATATTCCCTTCTGCTGGAGGCTTAGAGCTGAAGTCACTTGGCACAAATAGAGGACACCATACCATACGATCAGTTAAGACCTGTATAGAAATGATTGCACAGGGGCACTGATACTGTATGTTTCAGTCCTCCCAGTCTTTCTACACAATATTTTTTCTCTTCTAAGTAATGAAGCAAGAGGGAAAAAAAAAAAATCACCTCAGTAAGAACAAAATAATTCACAGTGGTGGCTGCCATATCTCAAGTCCCACTCCCTGTAAGCACCAATTGTCCCTGACGTCTACATACACTACAGTGAATTCAAGAGGCGATGAGGCTAGACTGTTTGCATATACAAAGGTCTCCATTTAAGAAAATACATAATCTCTATTTTAGAGAAAATAACTTTACAACCTGTGAATACAGCTATAGCTATAAATCCAGAACAGATGCTAGGTGAACTGGGGCAGACTTGTGTCTAACCCAAGACTAACATACATTTTCCCACACTGCTTTTTCCACCCAATTCCTTTCAGCTCTGGTAACAGTGCTCAGAGTAGAAATCCCACGGGAAACTATTCCCATTAGCTCAGAGAGATCCACGCCAATCTAAAACAACTCCCCAACATTTTTCACATGTCAGTCTTGCATTTAGCATGCATAGACAAAAAGACAGAGGAGTATGAAACTTACTCCACGTGTCACAGTGTGGCAGCAATCGTTTTTAGTTTCACACCCTAGGAGGAGAGGATACATCTTCATGAACACAGTTTTTATTATGCAGAAATTTCGCTTCAGAGACAACCTTGTGATCTCCCGACTCCCTATGCAAGAAAGCTCCTGGACACACAGAGCTTACCTGTTACATTCACTCTAATAAAGTGGCCCACAGCAGTTAGGACAGTATTCTTTATTTTGGCCCTGCACTGATAGCGGCCACTGTCAGACTGGCTGACGCTCTGAATTTTCAGAAGCACAGAGGACGTGACTTTTGCCTTGGGGTCTGAGTTTTCTGAGAGGTGCAAGCTTTCCATCTCCTTTCCAAACCCAGTCTCATTTTGCTTTGCTTTTTTATACCAATGAGCCTCCATTTGTGATGACTGATCCTGTTGATGCTTGATGAGGCAATTCAAATTCAGGGTCTCTCCTTCTTCCAGGTATTTCGTGGTAGATGCATAAATGATTTCCAGCATACTGTGTTCTGTGATGGAAAAGAGCAGGCATTAACCAAACTGACCTTTGTGCCAGGTCAGCTCCCCCTCCCTCACCATACTTCTCCATTTGTTTATGCACTGTGAAAGCAGGGGCTGTCTTATGCTCCAGATGTGCAGAGAGCGCTCAGGATAACAGGTACCACAATAACACCAATACTTTTTCCACTCATGTGAGAGGAAGAAAAATCTCTGTTTCCTATCATGGATCTTGCAGCAAAGGCATTGTGCTAACAGAATATTTTTTATAAGCTTTGCTGTTTTCATAAAAATGGAAGATCAGAAGATCATCCTTTCTTCAAAAAAGAAAACAAAAGCATCAGGGGAGAGGGATATTTCGGGGGGGGTTGTTTGTTGTTTTCCTCTCCAACTTGAGGGTTTTTGCTTTCATCAAATATTGAACTATTCCATGGAAAGACAATATAAAAATACTGATTGGTTCAAAATACTGTTGGGATCAGATTTCACCTCCTAGCTCCCTGGGCAAAATTCAGTATGGAGAAAACAAAAAGCTGAAAAACATCATGCAGAGCATACCCCACTAGAAGCTTATTGCAATAGATTCTTTCTTTCCCATAACCCAGGCAGCACCTCTCGGCCACATCAAGTAACTCCTAAACAGGATTAAAAAAACAACAACAGCATGCTTTTCCTTGCCAGAGCTCCTCCTTACCTGATACCAGCATTGCCAGAGCTGCCATTTGGAACATCAGAACGGGGCTGCTGCCTCCAGCCCTAGTGAGGAACCCTGAGATCAGAGTCATCTTCTGCACTAGAAAAGGAAAGAGAAGGGGGGGGGAAATCATAGGCAGTTATCCCCAAGTTCTTCTCATGGTACAGAGGTACAGAGGTGAGCTAGTATCACTTGGCTTGGAACTGCAAGCCTTTCCTAGCACTTAGAGAGCCATCAGAAGTGCACAGACCTTCCCCTGAAGCGATGAGCTTGTAAATGACAAAGTAACCCTCTGCATTTAAATAAGACAGAGACATGAAAGCACATATCACCTTTAAAAAAAAAAAAAAAAAACACAACAAAAAAAACAACTAACGAGCACAGATGCCACAAACCAGAACACCCCCACACATGTAACTATCTGGAAACTCAAGTTGCAGGCAACAGGCTTATTGAGGCTCAGAGTGCACTAGCTAAAACAGCTGAAAGGTAGGCCTTAGACCACAACCACACAATTATTGCTGCAGTCTACTCTCAGTTGAACAACTGTCAACAAATTCCTAAAACCTAGCAAAATTCCTTTGTAATTGTTTCTCCTCCTCAAGAGGGCACCTGCATCGAATTATTTGGCTAGCACAGGCAAGAGCCTGTCTCATAGCAAACTGTCTCAGGATATTAAAATGAGTGTACAGAACAATGGGCTACTGGCATCTTTTTCAATCATGAAAAAAAAAATTCAATTCTTGTTACTAATGTTACTGTATTTGTACTCTGAGTAGGAGAATTTTGATGTGGGCATCAGAAAAAAAATTAAAACAAACTCTGAAAAAAAAGTAATAATAATAATGCTTACCACAACATCCTCCTGTTTCAAACTAGTGTTAAGAGGCAGGAGAGCTTCTTTCTTTACCTCAGAATATAGATTTGCCTTTTCCCTAGAAAAACAAACTTGTCTTTTAGAAACATCTCTAAGTGCCAGACCAGCAGGTGGGGCTTGGCATGCTGCTGGGAAGGAAAAAAAAAAGAAGAGTGGTTTGCTTAGCCTCCATTTACCCAAAAGTGGGTAAGAAAGATTCTGAGGTTAAATAAGTAACCAAAAATCAAAAGCTTTGGTTTTGGTTCCCCCCTCCCCCCCTCACCTACCATCTTAGACCAAGACAGGGCAGACAGACATGGCAGGACTTCTCGTTGTTCCATTATCCGGTGCTAGTAATCTGTGTACTGGTGTGAGTTAAATCTGTTCTTTTGAGCATGCTCCGGTCTTCCTCTTGGTAGGTGAGGACAGCAAAATGGTGGGAGTGAAAGTGACAACCGAGCATTTATCAGCACCAAGCATTTATCTGCACTTTTCTATACTGAAATTCCTGTGTAGGCTGTACTTGCAAGAAGCTGAATGTCTGGTTGGTTTCTGTGTTACTTTAACTACAATATCCGTTCTTCACTTACTCTTATCTTTCAACTCTCTTTTAGCTTTCTAAAGGGCACCCGTACACTTTTTGGTGTCAAGCTTTCAGTTATGGGTCACCTACCCAGGACCAGAAGATTTTATTGGATTTTTACCAGCTAAGGCCAGCTTAGCTAACATTTCCTCTCTTAGGGGACCCAGTAATTTTCAGACACTTAAAAGGCTCAGAAGAGGTTTCATATTTTCAGAATGCAGACAAGAAGCATGAGTTCAGTTGCTCTTTTAACAGCTTTTGACATGCATAGAGCATACTGGTTAATGTAAGGGGAATAACCGAAGCTGCCAGTTCACAGCCTCTGCAATTCATTAAAGCAACCAAAATCCTTGCTAGCAGCAGAAAGCAGTTCAGTGTCCCAGACACATTTACTGAAAATGTACGCTCTCTGTGCAGCAAAGCCATTAGTTTCCAGAGTTGCTTCCAGCTTCCTTAAGAAGACACCGCATCCATGAAAGGTGCTGTCTTGAGAGCTCAGACACAAACATCAGCCATTCACAAAGCATGCACAATTCATAGAGCAAAGCAAGATTTTTTTTTTTTCTCTCCTTTCACTTTCTCTCATATCTCAGGCCAATTCCAAAGCAATCGCTTCTCCTGCAGAGCAAGCAACGTGCTCTTTGAAGTCCATTCAGCATCAGGTCTATCAGTGGGGCACAATCATAGAATCATTAAAGCTGGAAAAGACCTCTGAGATCATCTAGTCCAACTGTCAATCCAACACCACCATGCCTACTAAAACCATGTCCCGAAGTGCCACATCTACACGTTTTTTGAACGCCTCCAGGGATGGTGACTCCACCACCTTTCTAGGCAGCCTGTTCCAATGCTTGACCACTCTTTCAGTAAAGAAATTTTTCCTACTATAATCCCAGTTACTCAGCCTTCATGGGGGAGCCTGTGGATACATATTCATGAGCAAACAAGACTGAAAGCATCTCTGAGGTTTCTCTTCAGAAATAGGACAGTGAATAGCCTTTTTATTTGAGAAAGGCCTAGGGAGGCTTTAAGCCAGCACCATGAGCTGTGCCTACATTCTCAAAAGGTATCTGAGCTGAGTAATGTAGGAAAATATTGAGGGTGCAATGGAACACCCCCTAGCACATACACCGTGTTACTTCAAACAGGGCTTAAAAGAGGAAAAAATCCCCTATTTCAACTATACCAAAAAAAAAAAAAAAAAAAAAA
>VZTL01035710.1:0-15125 GCA_013400535.1 Scopus umbretta | reverse complement strand
AATGTATTCTAAAGGCTGTGCTTTGACAGTCTTCACTACCTTTGAGGTTTCAGAGAAAAGGAGGGAGATTGGAAAACACTTTTGGAGGAAAGCTGCATATATATATTCCTCCTCTTCTCTTAAGTGCATTACATAAATTAAATAACTTAAAACTTTCCGGGGAATACTCAAGCTCCCCAAGAATAATGTTGCTGAATATCCTACCATTTTATAGGTATTCTGTAATTGCAGAATGGACTGGTTTCCCATCAGGCTTAAAGAGACTAGTCAATAATGTGTTGACAGTACATAGACTTATTTATAAAATGGATACTGCTTAGTTTAAATGAACACACATATTCTGCCAAGAATAGATTGTTTTCAAACTTAGTAATAGATTCTGTTATTTGATGAAATCTCATATTGATTATAAACAATAAGTTTCAGGAATGACAGATCTACCAATAAAAGCCACAATTCAACATGGAATATATGCAAATATCAATATATGTAATTATATATAATGATCACAAATGTCATCAATTTATTTATTGTAAACAGCTTAAATGAATACATATGAAGTGAAAAATCAAATTAAGTGGAGTAAAATCATTACTTTTTTCCTTATTTGATTTCTAATTGAACTCTTTCTTTTTGTGCTAATGAGAACACCACAGATTTTTGTTTAGTGACTGTCCATTTTTGATGTGCATTTATGCGCTCTACCCAAGACTAGATTCTTTGGCCAATGTGTTGTTTCACATTCCATGCCCAGGATCCACAGGGATCTCCATGCCCCACAAGAAGGCAACAGGACATGGTAGATCCAACCACTTTTATTTCTTTCCCAGAGTAGGAACACTATTAACCAATAAGTTGTGTCACTCTTTTTGCACAGAAAAAGTTCTAGCCAATTTCTTTATAAGCCAGATACACTCAGACATATCCAGGGGCTTTAACAATAGAGAAGCAGCAAAATTTTTAGGGTTCCAGGCAGTTCTTGCACACAAAACCGTAGCTACTGTTTTGGTCCTGGTCCTGTGTTCTCACTTACCTCATGTTACTTTGCTTCTGGCCTCCCTTTATGAAACAAGCTGGTTAGTTCCCCACATGTTCTGGGCATCACCCTGGCCATACTTCACATGGAGATCATTACCCATAGGCAGTAGGGACTAGACCTTGACAGACTTGACACCTTCTGTCCTACACAGTTGTTTGAGGGTAACCCAGCCAGTTGTGGTTCTCACATACTCCCACATGCTCTTATGACACACCTTCTGCCTTTCCTCCACTCACTTAGTGGAGAGACAGGAGGAGAAAAGGACTAAACAATAAGAGCATAACCAATTGACGTAGATGTATCATTCCTCTCCATTAAGAGAGCAAACCCCTTACTCAGCCACTTGATGACTTAAAAGCATTTCAAAAACTCATTGAATGCAAAGCAAAGGATATTGTCTCTCATTAGAAACTATTCGAGAGGAGTCACCTGCACTGCATAAAGGTTTGCACTGTTACAGGCTGAGCTGGTTCTCACTCCTATCAAGGGCAGCTAGATGCTGTATAGCTGTGTGGCTGCACCAAAGTCCAATACTGTGGACTCCAACTGCTAAAAATCATAAGTCAAGGCACACCAAAAAGTAAGATCTGCTGAAGGTTATGTTTGTTTCTTTGTTTTTAATAATGGACTTGAGTTGGTTTACTGGTTTCTTTCTCTGAATCTGCTAGATGCATTTTTTTGTGTGTTTCAAGTACAAGAAAGCACTCTGTGAGAAACCTTATAAAAACAGATGAAAAGACAAGAGTCTCCTTATTCTGGAAAGGCAGAATTTAAAAAAGAAATATTTTTTTTTTCCTTTTTAGTTCAGAAAATAGCAAGCAACTAAACACTTCTACATTTCAAGAAGTGAATTCCTCCTTCTTCACACATGAAAGTTACTCTCCCTCAAATGATACACAAAAACTGGTCATGTGCACACACCTAGTCCACTGCAATGTAGAATATAATGAATGAGATTAAACCACGACAGCTGAATCATACATGCTGCTTCAACAGAGTGAGAAAGGGGGCACTAAATCTCAAAGGGTAGAAGATTTTTCTCTTTTACTTATCACTGTGATCTCTTGCAGTAGTAACTACCTGACCTAAGTCTAAACACCAAAGATCATTCAGACTAAGACTGAATGAACAATACCTCTTTGTTCAGTTTTAGTGCTATTTTGAGCCCATATTCAGATTTTATAATTGAATAATACAGTTGTTAATGTGCCTCTCTCAAAAGCATTTCGCATGTCAGTATTTCAACTGAAACCTATGTAAAAGTTAAGGTGAATAAGAAGCAGCCAACTGGCTACATTTCCTTGTAGACACTGCTGTGAAAACATCACAGAGAGCACCTATAGCTGCTTCCATGGCAGTGAAGAGGCTGTCCTGGCAGCAAGTGTCAGGGCTGCTCTGGCAGATTCATGTCACAGTCACAGCTGGTCCCTACAAAAACAAGGAATTTGCCATGAATGCCATGAAAACATATACAGAGAGCCATGATTATGTGACTGGAGACAAAGAAGAAAAAAGACATGAAATACTTGAAATATCTGGGGTTCTCACAGAGATGTTCACCTCCTGTCTTCCCTCTGCTCAGTGAAAATCATTTTCAGAATAACCCCAAATTTCTGAGCCTATGGCATCTGTCCAACCCTGACAATCAGACTGCCCCAACTTTTAAGAAACCAGAGCTTCTAGTACTTGTATCTCTGGGGTAAACCTTTCTGACAGATTGCCTCAGGGCAGTTGCATTGGGAAGCCCTCCAGCACAGACCTGCAGAGCTGACCACACATAGTCCAGGAACTTGTGATGAAATCTGGGAGGAATTTCTACAGATTGCTTCTTCCACCTGCCACGTGTATGAAGTGCAATTACCCTCAGGGAAACAGCCTTCCATTCTCACAAATTTTGACATGCCACATATTACCTATTCAGCTGTTATTCAATAGGTTTTAGAGACATGTGAAGCCATGGCATGTCATCATAACCACCACACCACTGTGTTCTTCATCAGCTTTTCAGTTACAAGTTAAATTTTGATTGCATGATGGAATGAATTTCAAGCAGCTCAATAATTTGTCACAAAAAAAGCTGAATACTAGCAACCTGCATTTTTAAAATGATACATTTTTCTTTCTGAACTCAAATTTGAGTGTGATAAAACACAGCTTGGACTATTTGCATCAATGTGTAATAGAGTTTGGTAAAGATACTGTGTTAGTGTGTCCACGTTTCAAAATAAGCACAAACCTCCTGTTTCTCCTGCTTAACCATGAGGCAAAAAATTGGCATCAGCCTACCATGCTGAGTAATGTGTTACTATGGTGTCAACCTAGTGCAGTGTGTCTATACTAAGAAAGTTACAACAAGTCAAAAAAATTCTCAAACTAAAATTACATAAAAAAAGGGTGTGAAATGTGCAGTAAATCACTTGTGGCAGTAGTCTGAAATACAAGGTTCTACTGTAATAAATGTTGAATAAGAAAAACAAGAATAAAATAATCATGGACAAACTTACTCAAAGTGCCCTTCAACAGTAGTATGTACAATAAACAAAACCTCATTTATACTTGAATGCTATTCAAAGTAACACAGAAGAGCATGTATCTACCTTTAATCCACCATATTCCATATATACTCCACATACAGCATATGTACATATCATATACAATTTATGTGGGTTCTTGTGCACCAGCTCTGTGATAGTTGTTCAATACAAATTGCTACCTGGGAGCTGCTTTACTAATGTAAATTCAGCACATTAGTACACCTGTACAGCCAGTTACAACAGCTGAATCTCTGGCACGTGATCTACAGAAATGGGTCAGTTTTATGAAGAAATCAGTAGTTCCTGGAGGAAATAAATAGCGAACTCCCTCTTGGGGGGAGACCCCTCTACAGACGCAAGGCCAGTGCAAATTTTCGTATTTTTGTTTTCTATGAGGGTCAGAAAAATGAACAACCAGTGGCCCAGGACCCATGCCTGTGTGCAGAGAGGCACCTTTCTATCACGCTAAAATAAGAGACAGTGTAAAAGAGTACAAGGAGTGGATGGAACTATGACACCATTCATGTCACAGCCCTGGCAGTAGGAATACACCATGCTCTCTGGGAAGGGAAGGCTACAACACATACTGGCCCTTGGAAGTTTTGTGTGACAGTGAGAAGACGAGGAGGGCCAGCAGGATTCACACATGCTCATCAGCACTCAACAAACGGACAATCCTGTCCAAACATTTAATGAACACAGTTCAGGTAGCTACATTTAAAGAGGAGACATTTGTTATGAAGATATTTCTCATAATATATGTATTTCTATGTTCACATGCATTTAAATACATGTATTTGTAACACTAATTATGTTTGGCCAAAAGGAAGAGGGTAAAATAAGCATATATTATGATAAGTGCTATGGAAGTTTTGCCCTTCAAAACCTGAACACATATGAATATCAGCTGCTATCTCTTCAGAGCTACTTACTCTATCTTGCCATGTCGTGCCCGATACAATTTGTAAGTGGGAGAGAACAGCTGAAAAACCACCATAAGTTCTTCACTCCTATGTCATAGGTACTCTGTCTTTCCTAACCCACGAGCTCAAGGTCATAGGCAAACTCTTCTTTATTTTAATGTTAGGCAGCATGAGGGCAGCTGTACATTTGGTCCTCTGTTCTAGTCTCTTAACTGCAGCTTCCAAATATTCCAGTTATCTGGACTTTTTAAAAAGAGGCAAGAGAAAGCACCAGAATACCCATTACTGTATCATATGACATACAAGGAGAGCATGAGAGAACTGGTTTTGTTCAGCCTTAAGAAGGGAAGGCTAATGGGAGACTTTGCTGAGGTCTGCAGTCACCTAAGAGGAGGGTGTGGAGAAAATGGAACCAGATGCTCCTCAGAGGTGCACAGTGGGAGGGCTAGAAACACTGGTCACAACATGTAACACAGGAAGTTCTGGATGAATAAAAAGAAAAAAATTTACACCGTGAAGGTGGTCAGCTGAAGCAGGTTGCCCAGAGAGTTTGTGGAATCTCCATCCTTGGAGGTATTCAAAACTCAACAGGACAAGGTTGAACTACCTGCTGGGTGACTCGCCTCTTTTCAGTGGGAGGTTGGACAAGAGGCACCCCGAGGCCTCTTACCCCCCAAGATGACTGCTGAGCAGATGTCCTGGTTCCTCTGACAGATCAAACACTGCTTGCAGACCTGCTTCTCACAAAATGCTGAGTATTGCTACAGAGGAAAGACTTTCTTATCTTTCTGAGTGAAATCCACAGAGCAGTACTCTGAATTCCAAACCAGATCATATACACATGACCCAAAGAGGCTCAGCCCCACCAGCTTTCCAGAGGAAGCGCAGTCTCACACAAACTTAACTTTACAGACCTGAGCTGACTTACAAAGACTCATAGACTGTAGAGAGCAGTAAATACATTCCCAGTGCAAGTATCACTATGGCTTATCTTTTCAGTACCTTTGCCCATTAAAGCGCGGTTTTTTCCTCATTTGGGGATGAAGCACAGATCAATCATAAAATGAGTTAAATGGCTTGCCTTGACCACCTTTTCTCCCTAAATTGATAAGTGTATAAATTAGAAGATTTACTATTTAGCAGTTCTAATTTCTCTGACTGTATGGTTTATTTGTTTCATCTATGTTTTCAGCAGTTTCACATCTTATCGATGCAATGGGATGTTCAGGGTTTTAGTATGTTTCCAGGCAGGCAGTGAAAACAATGTAGTCCTGTACTGAACATCCTGGGATCTGATTGAACCTCCCTCCCTCAAAGGCAGCATCCTTTGATCTCAGTACCTTGCCTACCGACCCCTCCTTTCTCTTGGCTGTTGTAGCGACTACACACAACTGGTGAAGAAACAGCAATTTTCCATAGGCGTGCCAAGGGACAGCTGTCAGATGAATGAGTCAGTGCTGTGGGTATGGATCATAGAATCATTCAGTTGGGAAAGACCTTTAAGATCATTGAGTCCAACCATACCTGTCCACTACTAAACCATGTCTCTAAGCACCTCATCTACCCCTTTTAAATACCTCCAGGGATGGTGACTCAACCACTTCCCTGGGTAGCCTGTTCCAGTGCCTGATAACCCTCTCAGTGAAGAAATTTTTCCTAATATCTAATCTAAACCATCCCTGGAACAATTTGAGACAACTTCATCTCGTCCTATCGCTAGTTACTTGGGAGAAGAGACCAATACCCTCCTCACCATAACCTCCTTTCAGGAAGTTGGAGAGAGCGATAAGGTCTNCCCCAGTACTGAGCCTTGGGGAACACCACTTGTGACCGGCCACCAACTGGATTTAACTCCATTCACCACAGTTTTTTAACCAGCAAAGAGTATGCCTGTCCAGGCCATGGGCAGCCAGTTGCTTAAGCAAAATGCTGTGGGAAATGGTGTAAAAGGCTTTACTGAAGTCCAGGTACTTTACATCTACAGCCTTTCCCTTGTCCACTAAGTGGGTCACCTTGTCAAAGAAGGAGATCAGGTTGGTCAAGCAGGACCTGCCTTTCATAAACCCATGTTGGCTGGCCCAGATCTCCCGGTTGTCTTGGGTGTGCCACATGATGGCACTCAAGACAATTTGCTCCACAACCTTCCTTGGCACCGAGGTTAGACTAACGGACCTGTAGTTCCCTGGATCCTCCCTCCGGCCCTTCTTGTAAATGGGAGTCACGCTGGCCAACCTCCAGTCAAGTGGAACTTCTCCACTCAGCCAGGACTGCTGATAGATGATGGAAAGGGGCTTGGTGAGCATCTCTGTGAGCTTACTTAGTACCCTTGGTTGGACCCAGTCCCATGTACCCATGGGTG
This sequence comes from Scopus umbretta, assembly GCA_013400535.1. Classification (NCBI taxonomy): domain Eukaryota; kingdom Metazoa; phylum Chordata; class Aves; order Pelecaniformes; family Scopidae; genus Scopus; species Scopus umbretta. The sequence goes on along the minus strand of VZTL01035710.1, from coordinate 8,270 downwards.
CACCATGTATCTGTCTACACACCACATAAAAACAACTTATTGCTACCCAGTCAGTTGTTTAAACAGTCTAAATGGCCACCTTTTCAGAAATCAGTTCTGCACTTTGAGCAAATACACTGTCAGCCGTGAAGAATGCAAAAAAGTTGTCTGTGCTAACAAAATTATCTTGCTGTTTCCTGGTTTCCTTCATAAACACACACAGAAAGAATTGCTCTGCACCACATAAGAGCCGCGTTTGAGACAGAACAGCAGTCTTTATTTCCAATTTGCTTTTATGTCAGTTCCCATCCTGCCCAACTGCTGCCAACCATTATCATATTAACAGCAGATCTGAAAAGCGTTTTTTATTTCCAGACCAGAGGTATTCAGTCCAGTCTCAGATTATATGGTTGAAGTTTCACAGTGTTCTCCTGTCATGTGTCAAACTAATTAACTCAGCCCTCATTAACTAAAATTAAAGTTTCTTTTATTCAACTATCTAAAATACCAAATTCCACTGATTTCCTGCAGAGATACACAGGCACAACAATTCCCACTGCAATCTTTCATTATTCTTTACAGAGATACTCTGCCATCTTCCATACTCCCACTAGAATTTCACTGATGTGGCTGTACTGACGTTGGTAAAATTATTCTTGATTTACTTTGGCACAAAAGAGATCAGCATCAGGGCTACCGGGATAAGATAGTTCCTCCCCATGGACATATTTGCTTTACTTAAGACTACACAAAAAAAAAAAACCAAAAAAAAAACCCCACACCTACAAACTGTTGCTCAGACAGCTTCAATACACCATCCTTTCTCATGGGGAAAAAAAGAAAAAAAGAATTACAGTCTGCTCTAGGGTGATTTGCTGTACTTTGTGGTTACCTGGAAGAATGGGAATGGTATCAATCCAGCAAAATACAGAGTTAACTCTGATGTTCAATTTTACATGTACATATGATCTTCTTTATCCAATGGTGCTTAAGAAATAGACAGTTCTCTTTAATGACAGATCTGAAAATAAGAATTTTTCTTAAAAAAACAGGGATGGCTTTCATTAAATTTTGAGAAAGCAATTGAAACAAAAACAGGGTCAGCTTAAGCTGTTACCACTTCCTGTGTTACTTTCCATGCACATGAGTTTACCAGGTCTGGTAAAAACCAACGGGTCGTCTAGAACAGACGATCAACAATCGCTGTCTTTTGCTTGTGGAGTTTCATCAGCTGAAACTGAGAGGAAGGCTGGGAAAAACAACTGAAAAAGAGGCTTATGATCAATGAAGATTGTCAAGGACAGGCAGGTGAGTGACAGAAACTGCTTCACTGAGAAAGGCAGGTGAATGCTTGAAAAGACATTCTTTTCACTTTGGTGAGTGTTTTCCTCTCTGTTTCTGTTCAACACAAAGATCAGTACTATCTGAAACCCTTTTTGTTTTCTTAGAAGCCAATTAACATTAGTGAGTAACCACATTGCTTCTCATGCATGCCAGTTTTGGAAATTAAGTGTAGATCTTTAGGGTGTTCAGGCACTGGAGTGGTAAGAACAACACAAGAAATTGAAATGAGTGGAGACATATTGAAATAATGCCATTTCTGATAATGTTTCAGCAGGCTGTGTGGAAGAGTAGTGGAGCTTCTGTGGATGCTTAGAAGGTGTGTTTAGCCACAAAACTTGGCCAATAGATCTGCTCTTTCAGCTTTAATTTGCAGCCATAACATCTCCCAATTAACCTATGAAACTATGAGTTACATGATGAAGCCAAGAAGCCTTAAAGGCAACCTCTACGGGGCCTTTCCCAGTAAGAGACTTCCACTTATGTTGATATGAATACTTTGCACAGAGAGCTTTCAAATGGCAAACAAGAAGTTAAGCAGAGACTCTACTAGCCCCAGTTTAACAAGCTGGACATGAAGAACACTGATTTAGTTCCCCATGTGTACTATCCACCCATGAGCTTTAAAGACATGCAGAGTGTACATTTTTTTAGGAGTCCTCACCACTGGTGTATCACAAACAACATCTGCAGCTGAAAAACCTCTTTTGAATTAAAATAAGAAAAAGAGGATTGTTTTCCCCTTGTGATAAAAGAAGCATTACTTTCTATCTTTTTCTGGTGACCAAGCCTTCCCTGTGCAATCAGGGCATGCTTCTAGGTTTTATTTTTCCTAAAACATGAGGTCTATTTCATTCTTCAGTGAAAACTGAGGTTCTTATGTGCCCACTTGACTCTGGGCTTCACAAAAGACCACAAAATATCATTTGGCTTACAATCAAATCAAGAGCACTGGCAACACTGAAAAAATACAAAACAAAAAAAACCATCAGCAAAACACCATCTTTTCAAAGCAGTTGCTTATGGAGAGAGCTCCCTTGTTTTCTTACTATTCCCCCTTAAGTTAATTTTCACATTCCATGCCAGCTATGCATTACTGGCAGATTGGGTTGATCTGGAACAGCATGTGACCCAAAAAGATCATCAATGTCCATTCCTGAGATCCTAATGCCCACTCGGTATACAGCAGCAGAGACTGCAACAGATGTCAGAGGCAGCTGGATGCCAGAAAACAGAAATAGTTGTGTGGGCTTACCAAAATGATAATGTCAGCTCTGGTTCTTATGCTCCCTTTCACTCAAGCTAAAGTGTCACTCATGACATCTAGCAAATCTTTCACTTCTACCTCTGGTTTCCTTCAAGCATCAAGATAAAGGCAACAGGAAGGGCAATGGGCAGAACTGAATTAAACACTGACTAGTCATAGACATATTTGCAGCCATGTCCTCTAACCCTGCCCTGAGCAGGTACAGTCTCAGTGCAGGTAAGGACTGATGGAAGTCTGAGAAAGGGGTTTAGTCTACCAAGTTTATTCCATTTAGAAGGAATACGTTCAGGAGTACATAGAAAGAATTGTTCTTAAATCAATGGCTGAGAAGATCCATGTCCAGAAAATGCTTATTCCTTTTTTTCATAGTCTTCTTTAGAAAGAAGTACAGACAGAATGGTACAGAGATTTCAAAGGACATAAACCTTATTTCTCCAGAACAGAAGGCTATGACCTTGGGCTTGTTGTTGTCACAGCATGCATGTAACCTCCACTCATGTTTTTTTGAAGCTCAGATTGCCCACCAGTTATAAGCCTTGTGGTGAGTCAAATGGACAATGGTGATTTGCCATCAAATAAGCTTAAAATTAGAAAGATTAAGAAAAAGGAAAATAATTTAGGAGAAATATTTTGCTGTATTTTGGGGATCAAAATTTTAAACTTTTCAAGCTAGCTTTGCTGAAAAGGCAAAAGAATAATCTTATTTGCAAATATAAATTGAATTATACCTCTCAAACAAGTACTTGCATCAACAAACTTTCAGGCTCAAGAACTCGGGTGTAACTGCTGTGGTCATATAATTAATTTCTATGGATAAGTTTCTGATCAAACAGGTTAATTTTATAATGTACAAAATGGACAGAAGTCCAGCAGTTCACACTACGTTCAAAACAATTCCTGCTCACAATTGCTAATTAGGAAATCCCAGCAGAGCAAGTAACACGATACTCTATCGCACTATTGAAAATCTGAAAAGCAGCAAATTCCAAACACTCAAAAAAAAGTCTTAAGAACTCCCAGTACAACAAATCTGTTCCATATGAAAGCTTTACAGCTCTTGTTCAAAGCCTCAACAAATGCAAATATCATCACTGCATATAGACTCTGAGCTGATGTAATTTGCCATAACTCCATGGAAGTCAATGATGATACATTGATTTCCACTAATGAGGGTCTGACCTATAAAATGCTGCATTCATTTACCAAAGAAATGCTTTTTTCCCCCCACTTTCAAACTTTATTTAGCTCTTCTCCAGGGGAGCAGAAGTGCTGAATTAGCATGTAAGTAGACTCAACATCTACACCTTGAGCCAGGCAGAACATAAGTGCAAGGAGGGCGTAAGAAATGTACCACTGTGCCTCCCCTAACTATAGATTGAGATAATCACTGTCATAGAAATGAAGAAAGAACAACACAGAAGGTGTTATGGAAAATTTTCAGCTGTCTAGAAAACCCAGAGCAGTAACTGGGAAACAAGCTAGATGATAGTTTTATGAATCCAGTTTCAAATAAAGTTATTTGCTCCCATCATTAGCATTTAGAAAGAAAGAATAGTATAAAAAAGTTTACTTGGCTCATTTCACAAAAATATTTTCCAGAAGAAAACTTCAGAGAAGCAAGGTAGCTTGGAATAATAAAAATAATTTGTAATCTATCCTGCTGTTTTGGCAGTGATTTTTTACTCCTATCAAAGTACTATGTTTTTCCTGATATATTATAAGAATTGAACATTTCTTAAGAAAAGTGATGAGTGACCCAGTTTTTGAGGTAGCATTCATATACTTATCCTCTAGGTTTTATGTTTAAAAGATTATCTTGACATTAGGAAAGAAGCTTTTCTGCATTTTTTCCCCAGTTAAATTTTAAACTCTATGCTTACAGGGAAAACTAAGCTGATAAGAGAGAAGAAAAAAGGTTTCAAACAAGAGTTCCGTTATTAAAAAAACCCAAAACAACAAACTTTTAAAGATACAAATTTCTGAAATTTCCATTTGGGTTCCATTTCCTAAACAAAGTACTTGTTGCATGACTTATTTGACATTATCCCCCTATCTAGGACTCAAAAGTTACTCACAGTGAGACTCCTAAGGTTGCAGCAATTTTAAGTAGGACACACATTCTCCCCACTGAAGAAAGCAAAGCCCCAGGCATCCAGCGTACTTGCCTACCGCTTGTCAGAAGTCTTTACTTTGTTAGGTTTAGAAGCTGGGAATCTACCACAGCTGGGAGTCACAGCTGTGACTCTATTTAAAGAAAACATTTCACTACATTTCTCTTCTTGCTTGTACTCTTACACCTTGATAGAACTGGAACCCACAGCATGGTCAGGTCAAAAGGTATTTTTCATGTAAAAAATTCTTTCACCGGTGTCACAGGTGCAAAACTTTTATTATCCAAGAAAGCAACCTATGAAAGTAATTTATGCAAGAAAAATGCAAGAAAAACTAATTTGCCTGTCCAGGCAACAGTTAAAATATATACATACCTAATTTGCTCACGTGCTTTTCTTTCTTGATCAATAATACTAAGAAGATTCTTCTCTGAATTTGTCAGTGATCAAAATCTAGCTAGGGGTGAGATTTCAATGAGGTTTTGGTTGCCGGGCCAGATAAACAAATTCAGACACATTTCAGTGTTTCAAAGGTTCTAGCTGTTTGCTAATTGAATACCGTTTACACAAGGATGACGTATTCCAAAGATATTTTTCTTTTATTCCTATTAGGTGCCTAAATCATCGACTGTACTCATCATGTAGACCCTGTAGGGCTTACTGGAGTGGTTAAAACCTACAGAGGTTGACCTGAAATGTATCACAAACAGCTTGATTTAAGGCCAGAAGGAAACTCATACCCTTCACTTTTCTATGAGAATAACTCAGACATGTAATGTTATTATAATATTTTTATAGTTTTGAAATGTAAAAAGCCGACCATATAATCATCACTTTCCTTTCTACATAATTATAGTCATTTTGTAACATATCCAGAATGTAAACACAAAAGAAATGTAATTGTAGTTTTCTGCAACAGCTAGTAAAAACAGCTTTAAACTTAAACCCACAAAACCGCTGTCACTCCTTATGCTAGTGGTGCCTGAAACAGCAGAAAACAACCCTAAAGCATTGTTGTTTTATAAAATGTATCGATTAAACAGGTGATTGAAGATAGAAATTTCAAAGTTCAAAAAGTGGAACATCATGAGTGGTATAAGAAAGGTTTTGCATATTGTCAGTGGAACAAAGGAGCACAGAGCATTTGCACAAAGTGGTTTTGATATCAATAGGCTGAATTGTCAAAGCTATGAATCATCATAAAAAAGCACCTGTAACAAGTAATACAAGACTTTGTGAGATGTTCCATGGTGAATCATAGTTTTTAAAAAAAAACAACAAACCCAAACTATTTTACTTCTTTAAACTGTTTTTCCCATCAGAATAATACTGCACAACACACAAACCTAATTTTTACATTTTAGTGTCCTATTGTATGTGCCCTCAAAAGAACAATAATTGTCCTCTTTTCCTTTAAGCTTGCTATGAATCTTGAAGAAAATATTAAGACCAAAAAACTCCCAGCATTTCTTTCAATACCATTGCTGAATTGATTGGATTTAAAGATTAGCATTCACTGAATTGTTTTTACCTTTTTTTGTGATAGTTCCATAATATCATTCGCATTTTATCTACCTTTTTGTTATATTCTCTGAACATGCTTTCATATCTTCAGAAGGCAGATAAATACTAAGAAAACAGTATTCTAGTTATTTCAGCTTTTCTCATCAGGAAGAAAACTGACACTTTTGTGTGGAATAGGTAGACTCCAGAAATACAGCATGTCAAGCTTACAATGGTGAAATGAAATGCAACTTGTACAGATAAATCAGATAAATTCTATGCTGTGTATCCATAGGCAATTTTCTGCTTTGTCCACCACTCAAGATGGAACAAACAGGGAACTGTTTTATTCACATTCCTATTTTCCAAAAGGACATGAGGCTCCAAAGAGGCTAGGTGGCATGAAACAGGGCTGCATGGCAGCACACACATACAGTCCATGGACCAGGGGAGCCGGACTAATCCAGCAGGTGCATCTATAATTGGATGCAGGACCCGAAGGATTTCTTCCCCATTATCCCAAGGGAAACCTCAGTTCCAAGACCCACTGCTAGAAACGTGCAGATTTGAAAGTTTGGCTTGTCTAATATGACACTTGCATACAGGACAGAACTGAATGATGAAACTAAGTAATGAAAATTTTTCCATTATTGAATTTGTCTTCTTTTAATAAACTAGGATCTATTTTCTCATAAAAAGTGCAGAAGCTTTACAGCAGTAAATAATATATAAGCCAAAATGTATTTCTTATTCATGGATCTGCTGGGAGTTTTTGTGTGATCTGGTTTAGGTCTACAAAGCAAGCATTTAAACAGTGAATGCAGACTTCATGAGATTAGTTGGCAGATAGCTACTGCTTTCCCTTGTTCTGGACCACCTTATCAAAAATTCATAGAAAGGAATCCATAACCTGATGGCTTTTAAAGACAGAAGGTAACATTATAGATTTCCAATATAATCTGAACACATATTAAAATTAATTCTTCAAAGAATTTCCATGGAGCTTGGAATATGGTAAGTGTAAAAACTCAAAATCTGTGATGACAGTTAATTCCCTAAAACAAGGGAGTCCATTTTCTAAGCAGGCCACCTCCCTGAACTGAACTCAAGCTTGAAGCTTGATGAAGGACAAGGGAGCAGGACAGAGCTGGCAGATCTTTAGGGACACTTTCCATAGAGCGCATTAAAGTCTAATTTAAAAAAATTACCTCAGTGAAAGATGTTTTTGGTGAGAATGACACATCTTTAAGGTCCTTCATGCTTTCTTATGAAATACTTGGCAAGTGTTACTGCATATTTACAAAACAATATATACAGTATGAAAAGCCAGCTGTGAAAGGCTAGAAGTACACTTTTTGGGTGTTTTACATCTCTGACCTGTTCCTAGAGAAAAATATCACTCACTGTAAGAAATTATATTGTTTCTGTACATGTGCTTAGTTGTAAGTTAATATGAGTAGAAAAATTGCTCTTTAACTGTTGACTAGTAACTGTGAGTTCTCCCAATAACACTGAAGTCAGTGATATCCATTTTCAGAATATGTGTAACGATATTCTTACACAAAGCACCGAAGATTAAACACATAAAAAGAAAAAATAGGTCTCCATCACTGCCCACTGGTGAAAAAAATGTTTAGAGTCAAAGTATTAACTGTGTGAATACAGTCTTTGGTCAACATCAGTACCAAGAAGCTCCTGCACTGGGCACAGATGTGCGCAAACCTCAGTCATATAAACAATAAACTACAATGAACCTACAAGGGAGTGAGCACTGAGGAAGAAGGGGAAATGAAGTCAAGAAGGTGTGATCAAATAAAAAAGAGGCTGTAAAAATGCACTGAGGTCAGAAAACCAAATCAGAAAATGATACCTGAATAGGCTGGTGTGTTAAAATTAGTTTTACAATAATCTCTGCAACAAATCATAGTTATCTCTAAAATAATTCTGAACTGAAATTAACTCACTATTGCATCAGCTGATATTAGTATTTTTCTTGATCCTCCTATCTAAAGAAGAACTAGTTAGGAACTAGAATTCAATCAAGGAGAGCCTATTGACGAAGCCTTCTT
>VZTL01035708.1:0-21640 GCA_013400535.1 Scopus umbretta | reverse complement strand
TTCCTCCCCGTGGGCTGGTATCAAAGGTAACGTAGTGGTACTCACAGAATAGAACAGATTTTAACATAACCTATTATGGGTCTATGCCTAAAAGTGACTATGGAAAAATAATACTATATGTGTTTATGTATCCCCATAGTTGGGGCAAATAACTTTCAAGGTCTGTGTTATCTGCAGACCCTTGGTGGTTCTCCATGTAAGGTCAGTGCTGTTTTCAGGATCTCTGTTTAGAGAGCTGAAACTTTTAAGTGAGTTCCTGCAAACTCACCCACGCAGCTTTACTTCAATGAATAGCACTATTAATGTCTACCAGACTCCTGCCATGGGTAAACTCACTACTACATGCTCATGCTGCTAACATTGGTACAGTAGTAGCAAATTGCTCTTTCTGGTGTGAATCTGGGGGTAAATTATTCTCTGGGTTAAAATTTAGTTATTTGCTGACATCAGAAATATTTTTAGGACCACTGGTTCCCTGTTGGGCATGAATAATGGTTTATCTGGTTCCACAGATCCTAATAAATGGGGTATTTTATTTAGAAAGATATTAATGAATCATGTTGCCTATTGCAAGGTTATTTCTTCTGCCCTGTAATATATAAATACAGGGAGCTTGCAACTGAAGGGCAGTATACCGAGGACAAATGGAAAGAATTACTCTATTGAATTGTGCATTGTTGTCTCGCACTTTCATTGCTACAGGATGTAATAGTATTACCCACTGTACTGTTAGATTTCAAAAGGCTAGTTCATAAGCAGTAATAGCATTTGTGGCAATCTGAGCTAAGTTAATGAAAAAGATAATCAAATCTAATGCTACAGGGCATGATATCTGATATCTCCAGGGGTCATAAAGAGATCATACAGCTGACTTGGGGGAAGGGAAGGAGGCGGTTGTATGTGTGGAGTACAGAAGAGGCAAGAGACAGCAAAAAGGTGAGGGTCACCTTGCTCAGAAGCACTGTGTGCTGGTCTCTGACAGTGGCAGGAGGGTATGTGCTAGATGTATCACGGAGATGAAGATGCTTACCAAGCTAATGATATTTTTAGTAATGCCCATACCTGATGAGGTATAAGTTTCAGCTCATCCCAGACATGTGTCTCTATGTGTTGATTAGGAAATTGGATTAAGTAGTTCATATGTGCTTCGGCCTTGCCCATAGCAGACATATACTGAGCTGGGGGCTGATCATGGATGGTGTTTGAACAGCTGGTTTTTTTGTTTGGTTGGTTTTCAATAAACACCCACTCCAGTCTGAAACTCGCATCTGTCCCTGATGCCAGTGTAATATTTCATTGCATCTCTAGACAATACCCAGTAGCCACTTTTTCCTGCTTCTAACTACAAACACAGAGCAAGTTGTCTGTGTGAATGCCTTCACCAGCACATATTGGTATATCACTTGAGGGTCCCAACAGTGGCTTATGCACTGACTAGCAGCAGAAATAGTGCACATGTTCCTTGTAGGTGTATAACTGATGATGTTCAGCAAAAGACATGTGCATTTAACTGTAGTCAGCACCCAAAAATGTGTTTTCCCTCATAGATTTGTTATATTTATTGCAATTACCTCCTTCATTCTACTCTGCTATGTTGTACATTCCCTTTTAGCATTCTTCTTTTTTTACTACTGCTCTCCACACAGATCTGCCTTTGACTAAAGTAAGAATTCTCATACCAAGTCCTAGCCATCTGAGGCCACCTAGCACTATAGCCTGTGTCTGTCCATGGCCAAAGGTAGATGATTAGGAAAAACGAGAAGGCTAAGGACTGCATGAATGTGACCTTCCTTCCTGTCTTCTCAGCAGTCAGAAGTTTAGAGATTTCCTAAATTAGGTGTTTTAACAACCATACTGTGCATTTGATAGTTAATCCAATCTGAATAGATGCATTGAATCCCTTTTTTGAATGTTTATTAATTCATAAAATTTATTGGTATCCTATAGCATCCCATACGAAGTCTTAAGAATTCTCCAATAAAATACTGATAGAACAACATAGGTAGGGAAGACTGTGGAGGCTGATGGTTTTCATTCTGCCTGGCTATTCACAGCCTCCTGCTCTTCTACCTCTGTGCATTTATGTAGCCCACATTCCCCCTATACAGATAACAAGTTCATCGATAATTTGTGCATTTGGAGGCTCTTCTATCATTTAGATGTTTTTGTGTAACTCTTCTGTTAGGCCCTATATGCACGTAAAGATTCATCAGGAGGCTTGCCCCAGCCTAGCCATGAGACTATCTCATAGTAATGCCATAAGACTCCTCCAAGCAGGATGACAGGGGTATGCTGAGATCATGGGGATGATGGGAAGAACCAACAGGGAATATGCAAAGCAGAGATGGAGCTGCATAACTTAGGGCTCATGGCTGGGTGCTGAAAGGTGGCTTTGCTTTCACGCAATTTATCTACAGTAGGATGGTAAACCAGCAGAAGTAGTAAGTCGGTCCCACAACCTTCAGAATCAGAGTCACGTGAGCTTAGTGCAGAGCTAACACACTGTGCTGTACAATGTAGACGTGTCCTTGTCACCTGTAAATGACACTTGTTCATCACGTACTTGCTTTGAGAAAAATAAAGGGCCATATTTGATACTTGAGTACCTGGGAAACATTAAAGAAAGAACTTTTGGTCCAAAAGCTTTTAGTATGACGGTCTGTATCTTTTAAGAGTGTTTACATGGATTTCATGCATTAATACTTGAGTACTTTTGTGTTCTTATTAGCTATATTTCTATCAAAATTTTCTAGTTTCTTTCCAAGTCTATCAGAAAAGCTTCATTCATTCCTAGGAGTAGGGTTATTTGTAATATTTGTCCTGACTTTTTTGAAACTCAGAAAAAAAAAAAAGAAAAATCCAGCTGCTAGGCTTTAGGGTTTAGGGTAGAACAGAAGAAATAATGGTAATAAATTTGCTTGAACTTGTCATGATCATCATAATAATTACATTTATATAAGGCTTGGATTGAAGAAAATCCAACAGTGCATTTAGAAAAACTGATGAAAATCTACCATACAAAAATTGACTGCTTCCACCCACTCCTTCCCACAGTTCCTCAGAGCATTGCCATGTTTATATTTTGAATGTCTACGGTATAGAGTTATTGAAAGTAAATCAGGTTTTAATATAACAAGGTATTGTGGGATTTCTGTGGGGCTGAAGTTCAAGTTAACAATCTTGACTATATAACACCAAATATAGATTTTGCTTAAGTTAATACCAAAGGGAATTTTATTTAGCTTGCTTTCTTTTTCTGCTCTACAACAGAAAATTAGTATCTCATCACCTCTAAGAAAGTCGAAGTTATTCCAGAAGAGTGAGAGATTATAAAGTTCCCAGCATTGCAAATAGAGGTAGTTATTTTAAATAATAGTATTCAACCTTCTATATTGCTTCTCTTTCTCTTTCAGCACAGACCTGTCTCTCTGCAAGATGGATTCTCAGCTGTAAAGCATCCAGATCCTAATTTATGTGTATGTGAATATTCAAGGTTAACAAGAATATATTCCCTGTGGGAGAAACAGTCAGTGCCATTCAGACCTCATTCCTTTTTTCTTCCTTGCCATAGAGTAGGCTGTTGAAAATATGTCTGATGAAACTGCAGGTCCCTGTTCTACTCACATGAATAAATTTAATGCTTCTAATTGCTGTTAGGTGAAGTATCTCTCCCCATGACTGGATGGCCAGTAGGCAGGACAAATTACTTTAAACACGTGCTCTAATCAAGGAGACAGAGGATAAATTTAACTCTTTTTTCCCCACATGGTAATTACTGTCCTGTACACTGCATGGGTTTTGTTTGGTGTTTGGTTTTGTTTTTTTTTTTCCCCCACATGCAAATCAAGATCAATGAGCCAAGCAGGTATCCCAGGTCACAACTTGACTGGAAAGTAGGGAAGAGAACATTAATGGCTCGGGTTTTAAAGCAGGTCACACTTTTAGCGAAAGGCAGGTGTCTGTCTATTGCCAATTTTACTGGATTAGAATAGAAATGTAAGCACAGCTTTTGCATGTCCTCTTTATTTAATTTCTGATGGATTTATGCAGGCATTTGGCTGGTTCTGAGGGTACACTTCCTACACAGTATCCATATATTGCTCGGCAGGACCAGGACCTACTTGGACCTGGGGGCTGTGTGTTGGGTAGGATACACTGCAATAGGTGTGAAGTATTTATTCTGTATCTGAGCTGGGCAGCTGGGAAAGCCCAGCCTGAGTACAAGTTGTGAGGGAGTTTCATGTTGCCTCTAAGCACATCTAGACAATATACGCACTCCTGAGCAATTTGCTTGACCTTGCCCCTTTTAATACAAGAAGATTGTATTAAAAGAGGACAGATGACCAGACTGCCAGCTGAGTTATCATCCTGTGTGGCCAACCAGTATGGCCACACATTCCTCTTCCCGTGCACCAAGCTGGTCATTAATCTGTGTTTCCTTACACGCTGACCCTTCTTCAAGGCAGCCAGCAACATTCACTGAAGCATGGGAAGGTAGGAAGCATACAGCAGGGAGCCTTTGGAGTGGCGGTGTCATATGGGACCAGTAAGGGTGCACTCAGTGCTGCAAAACCAGTGGGGTGAGAGATGTGAGTGGCTAGGGTATGGGCTGAGAATCTGTCAGGATTAAAAATGTGCATACCCCACCTTCTTCTCTCTCCCCTGTGTGCCCCAGTTCCCCCATCAAGAAAAGAGGGGGTGCCCTAGGTAGGCCCTGCAACACCCCCCAGCAGGTGCCAGTGGCAGTGCGTGACATGCCAGGGCCCTGGGGCACACCATCTCCTGGAATGGTTACGGCCATGAACTTGTCCAAAATGCAGATTAACTTGCCATGGACACAGAGACTTCAGAACTAGCCTTGCAGAACATGAGATAAGGCTTGGCAGGGCTGGTGCTTAGCTGGCACTAAAAAGGGCTGATAGGTGCTGGTGACTGCATGTAGTCTGTAGCCCTGTACCCTCGTCTTCAGCACAACCCTCAACACCCACTGCCATCTGGCATTTCATTTTCCACGATTTCCCAACAGTCCCAGATAAAGACATTGATTCAGTACTGCTGAGTTGATTCAGTTCCCAAGCAGCTGGCTGAGGTAAACAATGGGTTAAGCTGTTAGACATTGACCATTCTTGGATTAGACCAGCTTCCTATCACTTTTTAATCTTTCCTTTGATAAGATAGCTGAATCACAGTTTTAAAATTCACTGCAGCATAGATTTTTAGCCCTCAAATGTTTCTTATTTTGATTCCCTAAATTCTTCTTTTTTCTTCCCCAGAACGTCCAAGATGACTACAAGGTTCTGTGAATCATCTCATTCAAGCTTCATGTGGAGGTAATGTTGCCACTTTACTTATCTGTTTTATTGACCTGTTTACATAGCCAAGGGTGGCGCTGCAAGCTGTTATTCAATCGGTGATATTCTGACTTCCTGGGATATGTACATTATGGCTAATTTTATGAGTTAAAAATTGAAGAGATGCCATCAGTTTTTAAAAGTCACATTCCTACTTGGCTCTTTCTCATAATCATTGTCACAAGCAAGATTACTGGGATCACTGTAACAATAAAAATAAGGGGTAGAAGTGTTTTGTCTTAGTCTAGGGTTTTGGAAGATCTTTTTTTTTTATTTTGCACTTGATGACATTTATGCATATGTATATGGTCAGTGCCTCTGCTTGCTACTTATAAGCAGTTTCTTTCCAGAAAATACATGAATCTGGGTCTGCTTAACAGCAGAAGCACAACACAGATGAGATTGTGTGGGCGGTGGCTGAAAAGTAGAAGCAGGATAGGGTTGAGGATTGAACCTTGGGTCCACCCCTTTCTGCTTATTGCTGTTCTGCTCTTCCTATTTCATCCTCTCCTTTTTGGGAGAAACTATTGTACTTGGAAGGAACGCTCCACGTTTCCATTATCATGGCACTCTTTTCTTCCCTAACCCCAGTCTTTATAGCCATTGTATGTGTTTTGATTGGGGTAATACTGAAGAAGACTAAGGGAGAGAAGGAAAAATGTGAGACTAAAAGCAAGCCTCTATCTCGTCCATGGGTGGATGAAGATTTAATAGATGGCACTGACCACCACTTAGAGGAAGAAGGTAAGAAAAATCTTATCCATCTAAGCAGTTTTGTTACTTGAATTTGATCTGCTGATACGAATAAAGATGCAATCTTCTCAACTTCTCCACAGTGACGGAAATGCATAGTGCTACTGCTGCTGTGCCCTGAGTTTGTCAGCTCTGTGGAAGGAGGCTGTCCTGATGTCATGTCACTCTTGGAGTAAATCTCTATTTCCTCCAAATCCCACAGGTCAGAATGCAAAAAGAAAATGCATTTTCAAAAACCGCTGTCTGCCCCTCTGCCCAGTAGATCTCAGACCTACGAGAGACTCTGTGGGGAATGTAGGAAAAAAAGGAGATACTGCTTAAGTCCCCCAGCCTCTTCCCAGGCCTCATTCGTGTGAGCAAAGGGAAGACCCTAGCAGAGTGTTTTTATCTGCAAGCTGATTTTGTAGACATCTCATCCCACTTTACTCTCCAGTGCTACGTATTTGATCTCAGCACCCCCAGAAAAGTTGGAAATGGGTTTATTAGAGTTATTACAAAAGTCCTCCTTTTGTGACTTCTCTGAATGCCCATGAGAGCTTTAGCTGGATTAACACTGGGGTCATCTGAGAGGTATGTTGATCAAATATTTAAGAACAAAATGTGGTGATGGTGATAATCTCTGTTCACCCAGCTGCATATTTGAACCTGTACAGAATGCCCCCTCTTTTTTTTTTTTTGCAGTAATGATTTCTGACACACAGCTTGGACAAAATCTGAGCACAAAATGTACCCTTCCTTCTCTTGCTTCCTGACTATCCTCCATAAGCACCCTTCATTCCCTTGTGAAATAAAAATCTACAGAGTTCTGTTCCTATGAAGTTTTTAAACTTGCAGCCAAAACAGCCTTTTTTACCCAAGCTGGTTTCAAAGGCTTTTTGTGTGTTTTTTTGTCCCATAATGACACATTGCCTGAGTCCACTTTTAGGCATCTTGAAACTTACATTGTTTTTCTGCATGTATACCTTTTTCTGAGAATCATTATTTCTCAGTGTTCAGTGTAGTTTGAGTTACAGTATTGTGTATCAGTTTCCACAAATAGTTGATACTTGGAACCTTGTAAACTGACTCCCAAATATACAACATTTCTTTAAAAGTTAGTTCGTATGTTGTACCCTCCTTTGTACAATAAAAAACAGATTCTGTATAAAATTGTCCCATATTTCCTTTGTTATTAATGGCTTACTAGTTCAGTTAAATTGCTGCAAATTAAAATTCCTGTGGGTATTTCAAGTGATAATCTATGAATTATCAGTGGCATCGTTGACTACAGATGTTTCTATCAGTTTAAAAATTTAGATCTTCTAAATAAACAAACCTATTAGCTCTTAACAAGGAGCCTCACTGCCACAGCTACATATATAAAATGTTACTCTTTTATGTATTAGTTGTTTTCCCTTTTATTCAGGTGCTAAATTCAAAACAGTGCTAGTTTTAAATTGCTTACAAAAAATTGGCAGGCAGATAGACAAGTTTGCACTGTTGCTAAAACATTTATTTATTTATAAAGAAAACCTCTCTCAATGTACCGTGTAATCCAACAGTAAATTAGGCTTTCTTGCTATGTTGATTTTAACAACAAATAATTACCTTGCCCTTAATGCTGTGTGGTTCCAAACCAACATCTTTGCAAGACAGGCATGTCTTTTATCTCCAGAAAAATTAAAACAATTACGGCACGCTTGAGGAAGCAGGGGAAAGTCCAGCCTGAGTGAGAAGAGAATCTGGCCACCGTGGTAAGGATTTGCTACTCTGCTAATGCTGTAACTGAGGATCAAAACATACTCACCTTGTTGTCAGTGTTAAAATTTTCACTGACTGCACTAGATGCTGAAATGGAAACATGGATGTAAACAGAGATTTTCTTAATAGTAGAGAATATTTTACCTGCTGTGCAAATTCTACAACTTTACTAACGTATTTCACTTTATCAGAACAGCTCATTTCTACTTAAATGTCTCAAGCTGGCTTTTGTTTAAAGACAAAGTTCCTCTAAAGAGAATTTGAGTTAGGTGAGAAAGAAGCATTTTTAAGGCCTTGTCTAAAGCTAGAATCTAGGGCTGCTGTAGGTGAACAAGCTGAATTTTGAACATCCCTAATGGGAAGAAGCAGTTGAAGACCAAGTCCTTTGATACCTGGCCATGACCAAAGTAAGGGTGCTTTGCCAAGAGAGTGAAGCACTCTGTAAGAAAAGCACTGAACTCACTCAGGCATCATCAGCTCTGTGAACCTTCCCTCAAGTGGCACTGCTGGGGATGTTTCCCCCAAAAAAGAGCATACCTTTGAGCAGCAAAGCATGAGGTGTAATTAGTTGAACTGCTTGGACAGACTCAGTGGAGTCACTTATTGGCAGTGAAGGGCAGAAGGGGAGGACCAAGTGCTCCTGAGCTTGTCTGTGTTATGCTTTTGGCAGCTGAAGTGAAGGATGTTTCTCAAAGCAGCCAGAAACCCAGTTTTATGGTTAAGTGGAAAGGATTCACTCAGTCCAATTTTTAATGCCTTAGCTGGCAGTACTTCAGATTTGTCTGCATACTTATCTGTCTTGTACCTTCTTCCTTCATTTATAAGATCCAGAATGAGAGATTGTGCTGTGGATTGGCAAGAATGGTCTGTATGCGTGTATATCTGGCCGTGCCTTGTGTTAGGCCATGTGTGATTACCAGGTAGATACAGATGAAAAAGATGTTTCTTCAGCCTTGTCTTGATGAGTCACAGAGGCTCTCTACTAGTGGTGGGCATCTGATCCCAAAGTGATGGTACCACATCTCCCACTGCTTTATGTTTACACAATTAGATCTGGACAGTTGCAAAGACAAGTTCAGTCTTTAGCCCCAGTGTATATTGGTCACTTTCTTGGTCATATATTCAGATCAATACAGTTGCTGGATGAGGTGAATACAGACCCAGTTTACAGTGGTGTGGAGGATAAAGTTGAATTTTATTTGTATCCTTGTTGCTCTGGGGATGAGTTGCAGAGATTAATAGCAAAGGCATTTTATTACTACATAGTTAATTGTAGAGGCTTTGGTGATGTACTGTACTTAAGGACTACAAAGCAATGTCCAAAGGCCCAAATGTTCCATCTGTTCTGAAAATGCACTACTCGTTGCTTGTGAGACTTCTTATAATAGAACCCTCCCCCTTAGAAGTATTTCTCCTCTTCCCAAGCTTAAAGGCTTCCAAAAACTTTTAATAATACTACTGACATGAATGAGGCAGTAGCAGTTTAATTTTCCAATTCAATGGCAGTTCATGCTTTGTGTCATTCAGGAACACAGGACTTACATAGACATGGTGCATCATTGTGCCTGTCTCCCTGCTGCTGCAGACACCTACAGCCTTTGTCATCATCTGAATGAACATGAAAACTGGCCTTTTTTGACCCTGTTTCTTTAACCTTGCTGGTAGGCTATTCCAGAACTTCATGCTATGGGCTAAAAACCCTCCTCTGCCTGCCTGCCTGCCCAAACTTATTTAATACTACTCTATACCCATTTTTCCTGTTCCATCCTCTTGTTGGTTTAAAAGATACTTTTCCAGCCCTGGTTTATACCCTTCTGTGGTTTGCAGACAGCAGTCAGATTACCTCTCAACTTTCCTTTTATTAGGTAAAGCAGCAAATCTTCTCTTTATAAAACAGCCACTCTGTTCCTCTGAAGATCTTAAGAAACCTTCTGCAACTATATTCCAGTTTGAGGTAGTTTTTACAATATTTTGATGCTGGCTTCTTTCTTCCAGGGTCTGCCTCTCCCACCTGATACATACTTCTTTTGCTTAAGACCCTTGACCAACTCTTGAGGTTTCCAGGATCAGCCTGCTAACTGCTATTTATAACCCACTAGCAAGGCACTCCATCTCTTTTAGTTCCCTATTACCCACACACTCAGTTCAGGATTGGATTCACTACTGGGATTCCTGTAGTGGCAGATTATCTAGCAGCCTGCCATTAATCAAGCAAAAAACCACAGGGTCAGTTGCCCAGCATTTTAATTCCAAAGATCTGAAAGCTTTCTTTATATACATTTAATTGTTTTCCTATGCATCGTGTCTTTACAGTGGAAAAGAGGATTAGAGAGGAATTCTATGCTTAGGAAGCAATTCCTTAGAGAAGAAACTGAAAGAGCTGGTTTGGAAAGCAAGCTTATTGGTCTAGACTGAGGTTACAAATGAGGTTTCTCAAGCACCAGTCTCAGGACCAATTGCTAGTATTATCTAGTGGTCTTTGCACAAAACCAAGGAGTGCACAAGTGAGATTTCTTAATGACGTACAACTGGGAGCCAACAATACAGGGAAGTGTCAGTGTAGGTAAAATAAATGGCCAACAGAAACGAAATGACAAGTCATTGTTCTCAGTGTGAGTTTATGTTATTAGGAACTCATGGTAAGAGATTTTGCTCCAAACTGAGGCAAAACTTACTACATGCTTTGTAGGCTGATTATACCGTCCCATATGAACTGCTGGGAAGAACACAAACATTGTCCCAAAATGTATGCAGAGGGGAATTTCTGATAGAGTTAGAGACATAGTACTTTTAAAATAAGATTTCACTTGGGATATCTGAGTCAAAACAATTTCAGATTTGCTTAAAAAGAGGAAGCCTGATGAATCTTGCAAATGTACAACAGAATTGTTGGCAATCTTGAGAATGTGGCTAACAAGATAATAGACTGACAATCACACGATGCAAGATAATAGACTGACTATAGCAGGATGTCTGTTGTCCATCAAATGATGGAATACACAGAGATGTAAACAGGACATTTGTAGTATTGTATAATGTGACTGTACAAACAGGAGTATGTCCAAACACAGCAATTAAAGATATAGGGAGCATGCACTAAACAGATGGTGCTGATGGTGATTTTAGCTTAGCATATGGATAATGATAACTACTAAAAATGAATGGTAGACACATGGTGGAAGAGAATCAATAATAGATTAATTTATTATTAAAAAAATTAATAATTTAAAAATTATTTATTTAAAACAGGAGAGTTTTGGTTTTGTGTGTCAGTTCTCCCACTTCTGGGTCCTTCTTCTGCCTCAGCCAATATTCTCATTTTGAGTGCATTAAGGTTTTTAAGTTTTGCTTACAAAACTTAAGCTCAGATATGGTGATTGTCATATATTCATTCTCACTAGTCACATCATCTTTCTCCCATGTTCAACATCCTTGAAAGTACATTTCTCATTTCTTCTTGTTATTACTAAGTTGAACCATCCGGACCACACAGCAGCTTCAATTCTTTTCTTCTCTTCTACTGACATGGACAAAAAAAACCAAGCAAGCAAACCTCACAAAACTTAATGCAGCTTGGCCTTAGGTAATACTGCAAGTTTTATACTTTCTGACTGACAATGCCTAGGTTTCTGTGCTAACTAATCCTTTTCTTCCATTCCTGGTTGCCTATAGATAATTTAATTGAGATGTTTATTCAACTAATTACATCTAAGATTATTTTAATACATCTGTTCTAAAGAAATGCCAAATCTCTCTGCTTCCTGATCCCTGCATTCTTCAATCTGAGTTCTCCAACTTAATTTTTCTTAATCCTTTATTTTCTTTGTTTGTTCCATTAAAAATTGAGAGCCACAGTTATAGACCTACTTTTCCTCACCCTTTCATTTAGTCAATTAAATTGAATGAACTGATAATCTAAGTTTAGCGGTACTTTATTATTTTTTTTTTTAAATAACATCCTCTCACTGAAACCAAAGCTAAGAGAGTCACTTCACAAGAGAATAAAAGGTCATGTTATTAAGGTATTGGATGCTTCATCTGGGAAGCCTCATTTCTATTATCATAATATTTCCTCTTTGGTCTATATGTCTATATGTGGAAAACTATGCTTCCACCATGTACTTCATAACAATGATGTGGTTGAGGCAATACAGTTCTCTCTTAAATATATGTCCTGATCTAGATGCGACCTTGTAGGCTTCACACTATCTCAGAAGACAGTTCATCTCAAAAAGGAACTCTTATTTTTAGCCATGCTAATTTTTTATTTTTTACAGTCTACCACAACATCAATTATTACCTCTTTTTTATTGGTATGCTTCCTGGACAAGGCAAAGCAGGTATTGCTGTTGTTACTGCAACTTGACTCTTCCCTCCATGTCATGTTTTGTTTCATGTTCTTTACAGGAACTGATAGCGCTTCCAGTTTGCTGTTTAGGCCTCTGCACTCAACTGGCCACAAGCAACATCCTCTTTGGATTAAATACATCATCTGAGTCAGCTCTCTGACTACTGGCCCCATCCATATGAGTAATTTAATCTTGCTCTTCATCATTCTATCCTTCAACATTCATGTATGTATTGATGGTTTGTCACCTACATGACTTTCTGCTCCCTGAGTTTCAAAACCAGGTACAGAGATTACAAATTTCCTCCAGCCTTTGCTCCCATTTGACAAACCTCCTTCTTAAAGATTTTCAGTATTTTATAGACTAGTCTCAGTATCTCTAACTCAAAATGATTGTTGGTAGTTTTGCAATGATATTAAAAAAGTGATGGCCAAGCAGGGCTTGGATTTGCTTAGAAGCCAAGGTTAGACCATCAAGTCTCCTCCATCAGTGGATGAATAAAAGGTATGGCACGATGAATGTATGCTATTTCCTACTTTATGAACTTTGATAAAAACCTCATCATAAGAAAGTAAATAATGAGAGCACATAAGAACTCTTGGATTCTGGAGTTAGTTTTAGTTGACTGTTTTTTTACTAGAAATAGTCTATTTCTATTTCCCAGGACACTCAACATTGTAAGCTTGGGAAATGGATAGGATGATCACTACAGCACACTGATATAAGCACAAATACTATAGTCGGATCTGAAATTTTCACCGTAACATTAATCTAATAGCTACTATCAGTATAGTTTTCTGGTCGGATACTGCCTTCTGATAGGCCTATGGATAAAATTAAGATGTACGTCATTCTGTGTAACTGCTAAATCTCAGTTCAGCAACAAACATCTTAGTTGTGGTTTCAGTACTGCTATACACAAGATAGATTTGGAGAAGGAGAACTAGTTTTATTGGACTAATCAAGACAGTTGCAGGAGGCCATCCAGTTTCCAGGCCTGTAAGTCCTTTGAGAGTAGCTTGCACGAGAGGTTATGTGGCCAAAGCTTGTATGATTTTCTATCCTGTCTATATCAATGGACATCTTCTGAATTTATCTACTGGCCAGACAGTCTTCAGCCAAGTCAGAAAGGGTTGCTGAGTTGCTATCTCCCAAGTCCCCATTTTTTCCCTCAGGGTTTTATACATTTTTGGGTCATCACTTTTTCTCTCAAATCCCTTGGCTGCCAGGCATCACCGTCTGAACTTCTGTCTGTGGAAAGTTTTTTACTTCTACTTTTTACTTTTTTTCTTTCTCATCCAGTATGGCTTTAGCTCCTGTTCTTTCTCACATCTTCATAGCAATTGTCTCAGCAAAACTGAATTAAGGTCACTGTGCCTCTGTGTGTGTCCCGGACCCTACCCTCTGAGCTGAGAGTTACACCTTCTTCCAAGCCACCAGGCAAAGATGCAAAAGGCAGAGATGTGCATCCTGCAAAGTATTCCACAACTGCATTCCCTGTGAATCTTCAAGGAGAGGTTGCATATTGGCTTTTACCAGCTTAACACAGTGGTCCTTGAACATGGCATCCTATGGTACCATGCATAATGTAGAAGAGATGGGAAGGATGTGGAGCTCTGTCTCCCTGCCTCCCCTCCCCAGCTAGCCTACTGTCCTGGTNTTTTGTTCTCTCCCCCATCCCACCGGGGCAGGGGGAGGGTGAGCGAGCGGCTGTGTGGTGCTCAGTGGCCGATTGGGGTTAAACCACAACACCTACCACTCTAAAACCCTTAGGATGTTGAACACTGGGTCCCCAGCAGCAGCTATCCTTCTCAACATCCTATTGCACCACACTACATGACAGTGTAAACATAGCCTTTTAACCCCATGGTGCTCCCTTCACTGAGTGTGGAGGAGGAACAGCAGAAAAGGAGGTGTGAAAGTTTCTGAAAGAGAAGATCACCAGAACCCTAGCAAAGGGCAAGTCCTAGTCAGCTGGTTACTACTGAAGAGTAAATAATCTACTGTAGTAAGTGTAAGCCACAAAGGGAACACCAAGAAGAGGAACACTCCTCTTCCTTTTTCAGTTTGAGTGTGCAAGATGCCCACAAAAATAATTTTTACAATGGATCACTGCTTCCCATTACTATGGAGCCAGGTCCTTGCAGACTGTGACTGAGAGTGCTTGAGGCATGAAATGCTAAACAAAACAAAGTTTCTGGGTGAGTTCTTTGTATGCAAAATGAAAAGTATGTTGTTTGGCACCCAGAATCATTCTGTTTAGATTCAACATGTGAAACTGGATATATTGCAGCCTTTTGCACATGCTGAGCCACACTTGTGAATATTTCACTGCTGTTTATAAAACGAACAAAAAATCAGCCTGGTCTCTAAGGCAACTGCGTACTACTAAAATACAGAAATAATTGCTGTTTGAAATTGCACTGGAGATTGCTATGACTCTGGAATAATGGCCTAATAGTGACTGAAAAAGAACTGGAATATTTTTTCCTGACTCAGCTCTCTGTAGCATATTGCTCAATACTATTGACTAGTCAAAATGCGAAATTTAAATGGCTTTAACTTCCACATCATAGTTGCAAAAAACGCTATCCCTGCTGATTCTAGGAGCACAGTGGAGAAAGAGGAGATCTCAGAGACAACAGAAGATGCCTTTCATGGTATTAAAAGAAAAACCCAAAGAGACAGATTTCAGCGAAATGAGGAACCATTTTGAGTTCTTAAATTAAAGGCAAGAAACATGATATCCTACATTTTATATGTTGTTATCCTAAGTATAGATGCCGGTCATCCATTTCCTCTTGTGCTGAAAGTATCGTGAAACCAAAGAACTTAACCACAAAGTCACATTTGCACAGAGCCTAGACGTGTAATGTTTCTCCTATGAAACATGAATATGGAAGAAGCTGACGTTTAGCTCTTCAGAGGAAATTTTACACATCTTGGTAGTCAAGTCCTCTCCTTAACGTCAGTAGTTTAATTGATTTTTTTGTTCTTATTAGACTGCTCAGGATGGAACACATGTGTTCACATTTACTTACTGAGAAAAGTGGGCTGAAAGGTTGGCCACCTTTCCACTGCTCTTTCAACTTGTAACCCACTTTTACAGGCAGGCTTGCAGAGTGGAGAAGGCTGTAACTTCTTCATGGATCACACTTGCTACAGCCAGCCAGAACCCTCCTGCCTCTCAGTATTTAAACAAGGTGTTTATTCAGTAGCTGGAGCTAGGGATCAATGAGTTGTGTCAACTGGAACCTCAGACTTTGCCTTTCCAGTGGTGTAGAAGTGCAATGTATGCCAATGCAGGCCAAAGTGCATTACGGTGGTGAGTGCCAAAGACGTAAACAGTGCTCTCCAGCAAAAAATTCCCTAACCACTTTTATTTTCTTGCAGATGATGATGAAGAATGGCAAGGACTTGAAGAAAACGTTGCCCATGTCCCCTTCTTTGTGGAGCGCTACTCTGAGGCTGAAATGATTAAAAGGTCACAGATGTTTTATGAGCTTCTTAATAAGAGGCGGTCTGTCAGGTTTCTCAGTGATGAGCCAGTCCCCAGGGAGGTTATTGATAATGTCATCAGAACAGCAGGTATGGTACCGCGTGGTTCAAGGTCTGGACAGAAAAAAAGGATCAGCATTGCTGTTCAACTGTGTAAAAGTGATGTGGAAAAGCCAAGGGAATTGGCATTTGGCTTATGGTTTTCCTATATTCACCTGTAGCCATAATGAATGAGCACCCATTGATTGACCGGAAATTACTCAGCTTGAACAGCTATATGTCAGGCACTGGTTTGGAGAATTCCCAATTCCTTTGTGTTTACAATGTACCCAGAAGGGAAAAAGAGCATTTCAACAGCAAGAAACAAAACATTTCATTTTCAAGGTTTAAAAGATGTTATTTCAAATAAAATTGGTGTACAGTTTAGTGAAACATCTTTCAAATAGAAATATTGAAGTGTTTTCTCTCAAAAATGTCAATCTATGTGTACTTCACATGCTTTAAAATTTCATTCATTATGATATTTATCATGTGTGGGTTTTATTTGTTGTTTTATTTTCCCCAAACAAATTGATTAAATTGTCCCAGCCTTGTGAAATATTTTAGATTACATAAATGGCTGGGGTTTATTACAGGAAAAAGTTTCAGTCTAGAACAAAAAGCCTTTTCCAGTCCTTTCAGCATCAGTGCCAGGTCCCTGTTGTATATGACTGGACAGTTATGCTGAGGAGCCTGATCGAGGTTATTTGACTGAGTGTCAGAAAAGAATTTTCCTTTTTTTTTTTTTTTTGAGAACTTATATGTTTCCTATCATTACTGTAATGTCCTGGCCTAATCTCGGCCCTGCTTTAGTAACACTGACTTCAGCCAGTAGTCATTTTGACCTTAGTTATTTCTCTTCTATGAACCATTTGCTGCTAGTATAGAAAATATTCACAAGCTGCCTTAGAGAAAAGTTCAGTAGCCTCTAGCAGGATTAATAATATAGAGATTCTAAGGAATTGATGTGCATTGTTTTCCCTTTAAAAACTGTAAACAGCTTCATTGCTGCACTGTAACGAGCCTCCATCTTCCTTTAATTAGCTGGGAGTCATTAAAACACTGAGCATGTTTTGGCAAATGCAGCAAGGCGAACAAGCCTGGAGTGCAGATGAAGTACTTAGTAACACTGAAAGCTTTGGGCTGTGTGGAGGAAAAGAAAACACAGCAAAGCGTAAATGTCATCACTTCTTACTCAAACCTGAGTAGAGGCAAAGTTCACAGTATAAACACATTTTAATATAAAAGATAGTTCAAGCTGCTTATTCAGTGTTTCTTGAACTGAAATCAGTGCTTAGATAAGCAAATACAGTACGCATTCAAGACCTTCAAATATTTTAAAAATGTGTGAAGGGCTACAGAGACCTGAACAGTCTCCCTAAGCTATTTCTCTGTGAGCTTGTACAGATAACTATGTTCTTCAGCTTCTTGCTTTCATCTGTTAGGCAGTTAAAATATTCTCCAGTGGTGTTGGTGCGTAATAATCAAGGCTGAATAAACAAGTGCAGACTTAACATGTGCACACCTACGTACACCAGATGTCTTTGGGACAATAAACTCGAACTTGCATACTATATGGCAGATGTCTGCATTGTGCAGCTCCTCATCTTTGTCAGTCAGCGACAGATTCCTGCAGGTGGTCACTTAGCCTTGTTTCCCTGAAAGCCATTAGCTTTGCCCTTCAGCTAAAACCATGTCTCAGAGTTGGCTGCATATTCAGACAGTGTGTTGCTTTGGGTATAGTGCTTTACATTAACATTATTGTGTGCAAATATTGCACCATAATACTGCCTCATCATAAGAACCACAAAGGTATTTTTACAAATTCCTGATGTTTGTTTCCTGCAAGACAGCCGTATGAAAGGGCAAGACAGCTGTATGAAAGGAATAACCTCTGTCATTGAATGGGAATTCACATTCTTCAAGAAACAAATGAACAGAGATTGTCTGCCAGAACTTATCTTAGTCCTTTTCTTCCCATCTGATCAACTTGCTTTTCCATTGCTCTGTTGGTCAGCCTGAAAGCCCACAAAGAAGAGCTGATACCTCTCACTGCATTCCCTCCTTCAGCATTGTGCCAACCGGGTTTTCATCTTTCCCTGTTTTTGTATGGAGGTACTTCACCCAGTGGAGCGCACACTGAACCCTGGACCTTTGTGGTAGTTCAAGATCCATATTTAAAACATAAGATTCGTGAGATCGTAGAAGAAGAAGAAGAAATCAACTACAAAAAAAGGATGGGAGACAGATGGGTTAATGACCTGAAAAGACTGAGGTATGAAAATGTCAATTGGCTAATGGGTTTGAAGGGAGCTGTGTTTTGGTCTAGGAAAGACTATATTGGGAAATTTCAGTTATGCTTCTTTTTTTCGTTGTTTTTGTGTTTTTCCCCTTATTTTCAGGAAGAAAAAAAAGCCAAACTGAAAATATTCAGCTCAATTTTTAAAACCTTGTTTTAAAAACGTTCTTTCAAGTCCGTGCTCCTTAAACTCTCCCCAGTTTTCTAGTGCTGCTCAGGAGGTGAGCAGTAAATATTTCCCACTTTCTGATCACAGAAAAAGAAGGAAGGTGGGGTCAGAGACTGCCCGAGACAGAGGCTTGCCAGGGTTGCTATATTGTGGTCCTTTTGCTAATTTACAGCTGGGAAGAAGAAACTCCTGTCTGAGGAAAGTGGAGTTCCCACCCAGCAGGAGCTGAAAAAAGAATTAATATCTGTATATGTTAATTCTGGCTGCCTTGTGCAAAGGGCCAGGTGAGATGCAGCACCTGACTGATACATACAAAAGAAAAACTCACTATGCCTGTGTGCTTCAACCTTACAAGAAGAAGGATGAAATAAGTGACGGAGATGTTCAGCACACCTGTTCCTGTTACATGGCTTTGTCTTGATTCTTAAGATGATGGGAATCTTACTGAAAGCACCAGAGTCTAGAAAACTAAGTGATAAAAGAAGCTTGTCTTGATTTCTTCTAGTCTTCTTTTTCCTTTTCTTCCTTCCTCTCATTTTTAATATATTTCTAAGATTCATGTTTGGAAAGAAAAACTTGAAAATATGTGTAGAATCATGCCTTGGTGGCCAGTTCATAAAATTGCCTCCTGTAAAAGTGATTATATACTCTCTATCTTGAAACTTTTCCAAGTATTTGGCTCCATCTTTTTTTTTTTTTTCAATATAACCTCTCTTGCCATGACTCTTGTCCCAGTTTTTCCCTGTTGTTTGCCAAACAATGAAGCTCCCAAAGCCACTGGGAGTTTTGCTGCTGACTGAGGTAGCCCGAAGGCTCTTCCTTATGCAAGTGCTGAATTATGCAATATTTAATTGTTCCAAATGCCCTCCAAAGTCTGACTGACTTGCTTAACTTCACACAGTGGGTAGACATCTACTGAGTCTTGGCTTGTCAAATGAAGCATATGCGCAAAGCTTCATAGGGTTGATTTGCCCTACTTGTTTCATAATGTTATTATTTTTCAGGTGCTTGTGTGCTATGTAAATTTATGTGCTATGTAAACAAATAAAATATAGTATTTTTCATATTTGAGTGAGAACAGTAGAAAGCACATATTTTCTTATTTAAAACCTACATCATAATTGTATATATTGTCATTAAAAATTTGGGAACCAAATGAATTCCAACAGGGCTGAAATACCCAGAATAACACCTTAGACCAAGAGGTTTTGAACTTTTCTGCCAGCAGTTTTCCCTGCAATCACAAAAAAGTTGGCACTGCTGGTAACAGGTGGACCTGCAAGTCTGCAAAATTCCAAGAATTAAATAATCTCAAGGGCAAATGCTCAAGAAGCCAGGCCATAGATAAGACATCAAGAACTATCTCCTATTTTTATGCAGTTCCACTCTTCAGAGTGAGCGCATCACCTCCTCAGTCAAATCTGTTAAAACTGGGAATTCTATTCAAGCGTCTTTTTTTTTTCAGAAATTATTCTATTTAAGCTGATAATAGTTAATCCTTTGCAGTAAATGTTCTAAGCTTTAGTCTACTGCTAAAATTGTCAGGTACCATTAGTGGTGCTTTGCAGACAGTAAATGTGACTTATGGGAAAGTGAAAAGGTCACAAAATAAATGTCTTAAACATTATTCTTTTGCAGAACAAACTGGATCAAAGAGTACTTGGACACTGCTCCCTATCTGATCCTCATTTTCAAGCAGGTATATGGGCGGCTTCCAAATGGCAAAAAGAAGACTCACTACTACAACGAAATCAGTGTTTCTATCGCCTGTGGTATCCTGCTTGCTGCACTGCAGGTACATTGACAGAACCAGCACACTGGGGGTAAATATATCGGTTTGGATTACATACCAAGACTATTCTGCCTAAATGAGGGTGGAATCCAATTTAGATTTTAACATTATCAGTCCTCCGGATCACTCCAGTTCCTGGAACTATGTCTTAGTTTTGAGTTTTAAAGTTACTCTGCGCAGGCCAACACCTGAGAAGGTAATTCCTACCCTCAGTACTGACTAACCAAAAGAAAAAAGTAATGCAGCGCACTTCCAGAGTTGTCACTCTTCTCCCGGCACAGGCTTCAGCCCCTGTGGTTTCTGCCTTATGCTAACATGGATGACAGGGTCTGCAGATCAAGCATGGCTGTACAGTGCCACGCTGGCCCCTTCTTTTCAGTAATCCCTAAAAAATGGCTTGACCCCAGATTATTTTTAGTGTACAATGCTGAAAAAAAATCAGGGACATATTTCACAGAACAGGCTGTACTATTTCAATCAGTCTTTCCAAGGCATTTCTTAAAGTGAACTGGTTTATAAAGCTCAGCATGTTTGACACCAGCCAGTTGGATTTTCTCGGTGGTTTCTCAGTGCTCAGTTCTGCTTGTTGTACCTGATGTATTCACACAAATGTTTAGATAGTGAAGCTATTCCGATTGCTAACTTGGCCTATCAGCAGGGTAACTGCAAGGTGCCACCTCTTCTATTAGGCCAATTTCCTACCAGGAACTGCCATTTCTCCTCTACTCTGTTTTGAGTGACACCTCCCTGCCCACATTGCTGTTCCTTAGGAGGATCTTCAGGATGTGAGATCTGAGAAGTGAGCAGTGCAGAAGCACACTGCTGGGGTGTTGCTGTTCTGCAGCTGCACAGGGCTCTCTATTTTCCCTCCGTGGAGCTGAGAGCAAGGGGGATGCACAGAGAATGGGGCAGAACCAGCATTGTGTCAGTAGTGCCTCAGTCAGAAGCAGTAGGAGTGACAAGGCTCCACTTTCCCCTGGGCCAGCCCACCATCAGGTGAGACTTCTCCCTACCAATTGTTAGGCTCCATAGTGCTGTCTCTTTCGCAGCTCTTAGAAATTAATTGACAACATTAAAGAACGCAGTGCTGTGGACTCATAACATTCAGTACCACCACTATTAGCTCTTCGCTTCAGAAGACCGTGGAGGTTACTTAACATGAGAGGCCCGTTGCCTGAACACCTCTCCCTATCTGGCTTTTATATACCAAAGCCTCCCAAAATGCTTGCTTTACATAGGGAGAGAGACTGAAATCCCTGTGAAAAAACTCTCAGGAAGCGCCTCAGGTGTGGGGTCATATTTGGGATAGTGTCAGCTCTTCACTATTTGTCAGAGGGTGTAGCTTTTTAATGAGATTTCGTATGAGGGGAGGAGTGATGCATAGATTTATTTTGGGGTTCTGATGTAAGCCTGAACATAGGCCACTGTGAGAGATGGCAACAGACTCCTGTGAAAAACTCTGAGGCAGAGCATGTGCCCCCTATCCCTGTCAGGTACAGCTCTTGAGCAGGAACAAATGGTCACAAAGCTGTAAGACATCTTCCTGCCAGCTGTGTGAGGGCAAGAACCGAAACATTTCTTTCTATGACCCAGATGAACTCCATGGCACAGTGTGCTGGTTTGGGCTGAGATAATTTTCTTCATAGTAGC
>VZTL01035707.1:0-16614 GCA_013400535.1 Scopus umbretta | reverse complement strand
TTTTTTTAACCTCGATTCTCAAACTTACTTAAGGTGCACTTCCATCTTACAGCATGGCTATGACGCTGACTGGCCATTAGTGAAAGGGCCACGTGTCCCTGCTTTGCCAGCTCCTTCTCCCTCCCTGAGCCTGCAAGTGTGCTTCTCTGACCCTGTGAACAGAAAAAGCGCAATGAAGTTTGCGGTCTTCTTAGTGTTAGCTTTCTGCCAGTTTTAAATCCGTGAAGCAGCTTTTCTTAGTGTTGGGAAAGGACCTGTGCTAGTGAAGGGCAGCAGTGAGAGTGTTTGGAGGAGCGGCGCACAGCAGCTACAAGACCACTTCTGGCAGCATCTTTAGTCTGTACTGAATACATGGAGAAAGGAGTCAAAATATTCAACCTGTTTTAAGGAAGGAAAATAATAAACATGAAATACTGTTTTATGGTTTGTTATTATTGTGGCTTCTCTGTCAACCTTTAGTTGTGAAGAAATTATGTCATTCCAGAGTATCCTTGATTGACACATTTGCTTGGAAGAAACTGGCTACATTCTTCTTGGGTCTCTTGCCAGCAATGAGCGACTCGACCCCTCTTTTTTTTCTTCTTTTCTGTGGTGTGTGTTCCTTATATTTGCTGTGCTGCATCCTTTACCCCAGCTGAGTCCCATGCTGAGCTGTTCGTTTGTTTGGTGCACGGGATTGCGGAGAAGGCCCTGATGTGCTTCTGAGGTAGGTTGTACACTCCCTGTTTGGGAGCTAAATTCAAATAAGCCTTGTCTAAGATAAACCCTCACAGATTGCCAACTAGTGTTACCTTTTCTTTCTCTTTTAAATGGTCTCAGTAGTGCCGTGCCCAGGTGGAGGCCAGATGAACGCTCTTGTGTCGGCTCTTGTGTACAGAGAGAAGTGTTTAGAGGCCTCTGAGGGACAAGGAGTATGTGCCACCTATGTCAATCTAAAGATGAAATAAAGAAAAATGTTTTAAGAAGCTTCAGCCTTGGCTGCCGCTGTGTTGCTGGGGCAGTGCATGGTAGATTTTGAGGGAGAAAGGGAATGTCACACTGCTCACAGATGGTGAAATATTTTCAACCTTAAAGAAAAATAGCATGAAAATGTGGTCTTCTCATGTCATCTTTTGACCTAAGATTCCTCTGCAAAGTATTTTTAAACCATAATTTTAATGATGTTATGGCATTTATTTAAGCCTTGGCTGCCTTAATGATTGTGTAGAAAATTCTTTTTTTTTTTTTTTTAGAATAATTGTCTTAACTAGAAAATACAGTCGCATTAAAAAAAATCTTTATTCTTTAACTAAAAAGAGCCCCGAGTTCATTAAACGTGAGCTCTGTCTTACTTTCTTGCTGTATCATTCAGTGATTACATTTCTCTGAATGTTTCAATTTAACTGTCTTGCACTAAAATATTAACTGCAGCCTGGGAGAAAAGGAGCAATTCTGGTTCTTCTGGAGACTAAAAAATTTATAAGTTCCAGAACATAGCACATTCTCAACACACTTGAAGCGCTTAAGGGTTCTTTTCATCTAAAACAAGGCAGCCCTCCCCTTCCTACTTGTCTTCCCTCACCACCGTTTTGAGTGTGGGCCTTGTTTCATGTTGAATATTAGTGGGGGATGAATGGGCAGGATCTTCCACCTCCTGGAAAGTAAGAAAAAATCTCCACATTACCATTGTTGGAGATCTGTAATGGAACAAAAGGTGCAAAGCAGGTGCAGGTTTTCTTAGCTCCTCAACTCCACATTAATGTGTTAGGGGGTTGGGGTTGGGGTTGGTTTGGTTGGTTGATGGTTTTTTTTTGTTCTGGTTTCGTTTGGGGTTTTTTGGAAGTGACAGACAAAAGATGGCTAGTTTGAAGTAATTTGTATTTTGGTTCAAGACACGTTCATGCTCTTATTTCTAATTTACCATGTTTTGCTGGAAGTAACATCTTCACGATGGCCTTGCTCACAAAAATGGAAGCTCTGGAATGGGGAGGATGAATAGCAGTCAACAAGATAGTGTTTCTTGCTTGTTAATTGATGTATGAGCAACGCTCATTCATTTATAAGATGTAATCCTCATCTTAGGATAACTGCAAGCAGATAATTTACTTCTCTTGGCTGTGGAAGTGCTGGAGAATTTGATGGTCACTGTGTGTTTCAGTTGGATTTTACCAGAGGAAGATTGTGTTGTAATGATGCGTTACCTTGTAATGACAGGGAGGGGTGGAATGAAAACATTTTATGTCTTGATCTGGCAATGCAGTTACTAGTGGTATTAATCACTGTTGTATATTTTCAGTCAGAGGCAGTCTTTGAGTTACTAGGATATCTTAGCTTGTACGGGTTTCTTTGAAATATGTTTTTCTACCAACCTTAACTCCGAGAATAAATGAACGCTATGTTAATATATTTGGTTTTGAATTACAGTCTTCTGGAATGTCTTTATCTTCATTTAGTCAGGCATACTCAATTATAACTTAATTTACTTTTTGCCTAGAAATACATAAAGTAGTTCACTATTCTCTGTTACACCTTTCTTTTAAATAAACTGCATGAGAAGTCATGGTCTTGTCTTGCTAAAGGCCTAATGCTTTTGAAAGGGATGTCTTTGCTGCTTATGCTGACAGGTAATAGAGATTTTGAGGCTAATGCAGTAGCTGTACTGAAAAATTCTGTGTCCAGTGCAATAAATAGAGACATCTTTCAGAGTGAGGTATTACCTAATTATTATAACTCATAAATTTCTTAAATAGTAGTTTGGTCCATATTAGATCTCATAACGATAAACTTAGTTATTTTTTTTTCCTTATTTCTTACGTGATATTCTTATACTTAAAGATTTGGAAAATGAGGTGCAGTGATTTTGCAGATCAATGACAAAAACTGTTGGTGTATGCAGATACTAGAGTTGTGTGTACAAGCTTGGCTCTTCACTAAAGCATTCTTAAAAGTCTTCCTGTTCTCTGGACGAGTTGGAGATATATACTAAATGAAAAAAATATCCAACCAAAAAAACCCAAGGGGGAAAAAAAAAGAATGCAGAGGGAGAGGGAAAGATAGGGAGGAAAAAAGCATGAAAAATTGATAGTGCAATGCTGCTTATTCATGGTTTCTTCTTGTATCGTGGGATTTTATATCAGGGCAAAACAGTAACATTCTTTTTTTTTTTTCAGTATAGAAAATGGAAAGCAGTGAAAATTTTCTTAGGGATGGAAGGGTACAGATGCACTTTTTTTTCTTCCTCCAGGATTTGGTTTAAATTTGTAGATGAGGAATGCTTCTGTGAGGATACAGGAACTGCACTTCAGAAGACATTTAAAAAACAGGAATAGTACCCAAGCATTTCTAAATTACCTGTAAAGAAACAAGAGGAAATAGTTAAAGCAGAAGTATTCTTTTTAATGTGAAAGGGGAGGAGTAGAGGGGTGTGTGGAATAAAGAATCCTTTCTCTCATCTAAATTCATAGTTGGAAGTGCAGAGTTGCTAATGGAACCCCGAATGTCCTGCAAAGATAGTTTGTATTGAAAATGCTGGTGTCTTTGCCATTGTTTAGGTGGCTATGATTTTAAGTTGTAATTCAAAGAATAAGTTCAGTAATTTAATGTCAGTTTTGCTTTATCAACATCTTTTCTTTAATCTTTGCTTTTTTTTACTGACTTGCTAGGAAGAGAAACTTCAACCTCTGTTTCTGTTTAGCTTTTGCCAAAACTCCCAATTTTAAGTCTTGATAGTAGATGCTGAAATAAACAGTCAGGTATCACATGGAATGTGCATTCATTCATAGAAAAAGCGTAATAATTCAGTAGAAAATAATTTTTGTTGTTTTCAATGTTTTAGAATTATTCTAGAGAATTATTGCTATGTGGTGTCAGAAATGGGAGTAAGATTTATCACTGAAGAACCACGTAATAAAGATTTCTGTTCTTAAGCTTGGGTCTTGCCTGTGGTTGGAGAGAAATACTGGGCGTGGAACCATTTACTGGTGCCTCCTTTTTTTTTTTTTTTTTTTTTCTGCTATTGTAGTCTAGATACAAGTAATAATTATCTCCTAGATAAATGCCTTTTTTAAATACAAGTAATTTTAGCAAATAGCTGTCTAAACAAAGAATCAAGCTCATTATGTAAATATATTGCAGAAAATTCCAGTTGTTTTAGCAAGTTGGAAGTTGGCAAGTTTTTTAATCCTTACTTTTATATTTTGTGTTAAATACTGAGATTCTAATCTTAAGTTTAGTTCTTTTCAACCTTCATGGCTTAATTTAATTTGTTCTGTAGAAAATAATATCATGTTGTTTACTGAAACATCCTCTCTCACCAAACTCTTGCACCCAAACACAAAACTCTAATGAAATTCAGATTCAGATGTAATCTGCTGTCTTCAAGGTAATAAAAACCAAAGGCAAGCATCATCTAAGCATGTGGTTGCCATAGTACAGTTCTGCCTTTGCTATGGTTTCTTGTGTCTGTTGCTGTTTCTTTGATCTGAAGGACAATTTAAATGGGAATGATAGTTTGGTGAACTGGTCTTTGTCCATAATGTGGTTAGCAATACTTGAATAGTGGTTATTAGAAGCTTTTCTTATTTCCTCTGGTTTTTTTTTTCCCCTCTGTTGCTGTGGTTTTGAAAGGATTCGTCTCTCTTCTATTCTGTATGTGAAGAGTGCTGTTTCTCTTTTGAATACCAACCTGGATTTTTCCTTTTCTTCACAGCTGTTACTGTAAAAGCCATGATCAGTTCTCTATGTAGGTTGTTCTACCTTTGAAAATGGTCTCTTTCAAAATCAACACTTTCAATAGGCTTAGAAAGTAAATAATGCGTGGATATAGCAAGTAATTTAGCTGTCCAGAATTTCCCTGTTCAAACTGTAATATTGCATAAGGAATTACCAACCAATAATGTTGACTTTGTGCTTTTTCAGTATCTTGGTTGCAATCATGCATAATATACTAGTTAAAAAAACTAAAATAACACAAACACCCACACCCTGAAGAAAAAAACACCTCCATCCAACAAGAACCCCATCAATCCACCCTTTTAGTTTAACCACTTGAAAAATTCAAGATCGTGTTGATCTTGATACTTGACTGATGTGCTTTAAAAGTTCATAGAGAAGCAAACAGAACAACATGTAATGAGTGCTGGTTTTGTCTTTTGAGTACCAACCTGCCTATTTTGTTATCTTCACATCTGTCATGGTAAAGGCTGTGCTCAGTGGCATATACAAATGCTACGCAAGTCAGTTGGGTAGTGTCTGTGAGTTTAAGTTTCCTAATTTTTAACATTTAATTAAAAAAGAAAAAAAACTTAGAACACTTCACCAAAGCAAAAGTGGCCTCACTTGTATTACATAAAAAAAAAAAATAAATCCAACCTATATTAACAAAAGAAGTTTGTTTTCCTAGGAGAGGTTGGGGGAATTGCGTTCAAGGCGCAGCCGCTGCCCGAGCATCGACACAGCGTGCGGGGGGTGGCACACACACCACCCGAGACTGTGACTGCCCGGCCCGGCGTCCTTTCGCGCAGGCAGCTCCGCTGAGCTGACGGGTGCCCCATTTCGGCTCCCCACACACTCGCTCACTCTCTCTCGGGCACGTTCTCTCCCCTCAGGCTCGACCCTAGGTTTCCCCAAAGCAGAGTCTCTGACACGACGTACGCCAGGTGGATTTATTGAGTGGTACGGTGGTAAATGACAGCTCGAGCTGGGTGCCTCCGGAGAGGGACCCTGCACCAAGAAATCCCTGGGCAATTATACCCTTACAATTCATGTTCCTCTCCCCTCGCGCAACTGTTCGCAACCATTCGGTCCAATAGCAATATTTGGGTCTGGGGTCTTGTTCTTTCTTGGATCCTTTGTCTCCGGGTGAGACATTCCTTCTCTTATCTTAATGGGTATATCTTCTGCTAACGGTTTTGGCTACCTTATCATTCTGGTTTGCACTGGTTCAGGGCCTTCTTTCGTGAAGCTAAGTAGGAGTTCAGCATTCAGTCGGCTTATCTAGGTGAAAGTTCAGAGTTTGCAGCCCAAGGCTTTAACAGGCCTTGCTCTTAACACTTTGTATTAGACTCTGAGTTAGGTAGTGCCTTCTGCAAGGGTTGTGTTGAGGAAGCGGAGGGATGGTTTGAAGAACTTTGCACTGCTGCTTCTCAGTGGCTTTGGCTTGTTCTCGTGTTCCTGGCAGCGCAAAGAGGCCTGTGGCTTGTGAGCAGTCCGCAGAAATCAGGAAGGACTAAAATAGCTTTCATTGCAGAGAAGTGGGCTGGAAGTTAAAATAGAGACCGCCTAGCTATCCCAGATCATGAAGGAAAGCAGCATCCATACATCTCCTTGTGGTCATGCCACATCCTAGGATTTCTGCTTCTCTGGTCTTTTTTATTCAGTGGGAAGGTAGATGACTGGTTGAGTCAAACTGTATTAATAAGAGGAAGCTTTTTGATGTTTGGAGTTGTGTAGGTGTTTGAAGTAATATGGACTGGACTTCAAAGTCTGGTTATTTTGCTTCTGTGAAGTTTGTATCTCACTGCTGTTTCTATGGTTAGATATTTGTCAGGAGGAGTGAAAATTTCTCTCTCCTAGCCTTATCTCTGTTGTAGGTAATCAAAGCCTTGTAGTCCGAGTTCAGGAAGTTTATGGGGTTGAGAGTAATGCTTTATGGTTAGGCTGCTTTAGATTAGTGGTTGGAGAATACTGAATCTTCTGAAAGTTTTGTAGTACCTGCCAAATGAAAACCATGCCTGTATGTTCTCCACGGCACAAAGAGAAGACAGCCCTTCTCTTTGTCTAAGGTTTGGTAGCTTCAATCTGGCAAGCCTGTGTCTTACTCTGTGGGGAATGACTTCTGAGTCTGAACTCAGTAGCGTGACGGGGGACTGGCGTGCTTGGTGATAATACAAATGTGATAATACTTGTTCCTGTTGTGGACAGTTTCTCGAAGAAATGCAAAACCAGTGTGTAAAATTGAGTACCACATCAGTTTCTGTTTCTCGGAGGCGGTTGCTGTTGAATTCTGGGTAAAGTACTGTAATAATTTTGGGAGAGACTAAAAAATATTTGCAGGTACAGCACTATTCTTCCTAGGAATTGTAAGGTATAAGCAGGGGGGGAGGAAAAAAGCCCACAGAAACCCCTAGGAAAGCAGTAATCCTTGTTATAGCTAATGTGATTAGAAAATTCATTATAACTTTCCTTTCTATGGATACTTTACCCTACCATAATAATGTAGTCCTGTCTTTAGACAGCTTCTGTAGTGAATATACTATGCTTGCTTTCACAGGCCTGTTCAGTTGAAATTAAAAAGGAAATTATAGTTAGAAACAAAGAAACTTTACATTTGATGATTTGTAACACTCCAAAGGTCAAAGCACATGTGTTTGTTTTGGTTACGGTAAGAGAAAGTAAGTGCTTTGATCCTGAGTTACTGAGGATTTGAAGGTTACATACTCAGTCTAGACTATTGACTTTAAAAATTGTATTAATAAGAAAAAATATTCCATATTAGAACAGCAAAATTTACTGACATTTGTGTTTCTGATGCCCTGTCTTTTCAGAAAAAAAATTCTAATTGAAAAATATTAAATCTTATGTCTTAAACTCATCAGTATCTTCATTTAGAGAACCTTTGTCATAGATTCAGCTAAGAATATCAGATCTTGTAAGCCAGAAAACAAAAGCCTGCAGTTTCTTGAGAAAAATAGAAAAGAACTTGCATACTAGCTATATTGTT
This sequence comes from Scopus umbretta, assembly GCA_013400535.1. Taxonomy (NCBI): domain Eukaryota; kingdom Metazoa; phylum Chordata; class Aves; order Pelecaniformes; family Scopidae; genus Scopus; species Scopus umbretta. Next base: position 8,915 of record VZTL01035707.1, on the reverse strand, counting down.
TCTGATTATATATCAAAATGTTTGAATTTTCTGTGCTTCTAACAGCTAGCTTTTATTCTAACTCATTAAATAATCCAGCAAGCCAGCTGGCATGTGCAAAAGGAAGAACAAATTTAGGCTTTTGATTAGTAACAATAGAACCCCCCCAACCCTGCAGCTGAGCCTAGGTTTTATGAAATTTTTATAAACTCGCATTGTGCTTAACTTCTAATTCTTAATTATTATATACCATTTTAAAGAGGTTGATTATCATTCTGATCTTGTTTGATCACTTCAACTATTGACACATGTTCACAGAAGAAAAGGTGAGACTTGAGGGCCTATTTTATTTGGCATAGGGCAAAATGTACGTGCTGGTGAGGAGCAGGCAGCCTCTTCTCATTGCCAGGGAAGCGTGTGTGCACCGGCTGGTGCTTTAACTTGTGTTACCAACTTGAGTTCAACTGCAGAATCCCTTTGATATCTAACAGCAATGTGAAAACCTGTGCCCAGATCACCCATGCCGACTTTGTTTGGATCGACGGCTTATTTGATGGTATAATTCAGCTTCAGAAATGGATTTACTGAGGTAGATACCAGTTGAGCAGGTGTTGATACACAGTGTTTTCTGAGTGAACTGGTCAGTGTGGGGAGCTGCTCCACCCTCTCAGCTTGCATTTTAAAAATGCCCAACTCCACGTCTTGCTCTGGTGTTAGGGGCAAGGTCTGGTTGTCAGCAGAAACCCTCCATTCATTCATGTCTGCCGATGTGACAGCGCTTCTGCCTGCAAAGACTGTGATCCCAGATTTCAGCTGTTTACTGAGCAGTTAGAGAGCAGTCGTTACTCCTGCCACAGCTGTATTCTTTGCAGGACTTTAGGTTAACAGATAGAGGAGATCTTTTGGCAGTCTCCAGCAGCTGGTGTTGTCTGCTGGTATGGTGAAGTCATTGTGAAGAAAAGAGAGGGAGCCATGAAGAATGAGGGTTAAATGCCAACCTGCTGCTTGTAAATTGTCAGGTATCTTCTAGTATAAAAGATGAAAATGGGTACTGAGTAAGCAGCATGGCTTGAAAATACAGGGAACTGGGGGTTGGCACTGAAGATTAGGAAAGCCTGAGGTCTGCTATCCATTGGTATTATGCTTCTTACAATGGATGAATCAGATTGTTGCTTGGTGGGCGATCGATGCTTCAGTGTAGCCATTCAAATGAGGGGTGAAAGCAAAATCAGGCAGTAGCATTAGAACTTTGGGTGAGGGCATTAGGTATTTGAGTGTGGGTTCACAAGGAGTAGCATGCGTGGGAGGAGGCCATGAGCTGAGACGGATGTAAACAACCCATCCTGCATCAAGACTGCAGCCAGTTGGAGGAACTCCTGGCTCAGATGCATTGAAGATGTACCTCGAATACTATGTTCAGTTTTGGGCTCCTCACTACAGGAAGGATGTTGAGGTGCTGGAGCGTGTCTAGAGAAGGGCAATGAAGCTGGTGAAGGGCCTGGAAAATAAGTCTTATGAGGAGCAGCTGAGGGAACTGAGGTTGTTTAGTCTGGAGAAGAGGAGGCTGAGGGGAGACCTTATCGCTCTCTACAACTTCCTGAAAGGAGGGTGTGGTGAGGAGGGTGTTGGTCTCTTTGCCCAAGGAACCAGCGATAGGATGAGGGGTAATGGCTGCAAGTTGCACCACGAAGGTTTAGATTGGATGTTTGGAAAAATTTCTTTACTGAAAGAGTGGTGAGGCATTGGAATAGACTGCCCAGGGAGGTGGTGGAGTCCCCATCCCTGGAGGTGTTCAAAAAACATCAGTCTTTAAAGACATCAGTCTTTAAATTCTTCCTCTGGACAATTCCTGTTGTTCTACTAAGTAGTCCATATGTTGTGGTAAGGGTTTTATGCTTATGCAGACTCTCAAACAATTTGTGTTTGTGGAATTAGCAACAGGAGTGAGGGAATAGCACAGCTTTCTGAGCTGTTAAGATGTACGTAGGACTTGTTAGTAATGTTGCACGGTGCAACAAAAATCATATGACAATACTGAGGATGTAAGTGCTGCTACAGTTACTATTCTCTATAACAGATATGGTCTTTACTTGATAACACAGTGCAGTAGCTATCACAAACCATTTTTTCCTGTTAGGAAGACTGTAATTTTTCTCTTTTATAGTTCGTATTTCAGTGCATTAGCGTGCTGACCATAATGACAGTGACTTTGAGTTAATTTTTTTGCTTCCTTTTATAGTGGATTTGGTATAGAACATGAAACTGATTAAAATGACCAAAATAAAGATAAGTGAAAGAAGTTCAGTTTTTCTTTTCTCTCTCTGGTTGCTTTGACCACTTTCTATTATTTTTCAGAAATTTAGACAGTTTAATGACTGTTTTTCAGGCACTTTTTCTGAGTAATAGAGCTTTGCAGTCTTTACAGAATGATGAATGAGTTGTGGGTCATCTTCTATGGAGTCTCCATGTATCCCTGTGGAATATCTTTTGCTGTAAAATCCTTCCTGTAATGGCAGTTATTGGTGAAAATGTCCTCTGTGTGTATTGTGTTCCATTAGATGCCTGAACACATATGGCCTTTGTTCTTGAAAGGAGAGATGTCGGAAGAAGAGCTGGAGGTCACGAATCTCCATGTTCTTTGGTTCCATCCACCAGATGGGTGACTCTGCGAAACCTGTGTGGGCCTTCTGTGGATGTGACAATTTATTTTCCACTGCATTTTACAAAAGTAATTAAAATGGACCTCCTAGGGTTGCAAACTACCTCCAAAATGTGAAAATACTCTGGATAAATCCAAAATCTCTGTCAAAAATAGACGTGACCTCTTTACCTCTTCTTTTTAACAGCAAGATTGTGCACACAAAACCCAAACATAACTTCAGTATCAGTATGTTTTATACAGGAATACTGTTTTGCTGATAATATTTGCTTTTTCTGGTCAGTGTTGCTTTCTCAGTGGTAGCCAGGAAAGAACAACCTCAACCTGTTGGAAACAGTATTAATGTCTGAATTTCACAGACTCTGCTGACTCATTTATTAGTTTCCCTGGTGTCTTCACCACTTTGTTTCATTGCAAATTTTTTCCTATGATGCTAATAACTTTTGTGATTCTAAATGTTATTTAATACTAAGTTTGGTAAACATCTCCTAGCACTGACGTTCCGCACCCTGATGGGATTGCAAGGGACAAGAGTTATGAAATAGGAAGGTTCTTGCATGGCCAATTGTGCCCTTCATTGACACAGAAATAACTCAAACTCGTGTGCTGTGGTGCCTGGGGACAACATGATGACAAGTGAGATGAAAGTGGTATCTGATCAGTTGTAGCTAATGGCTTCAGTCAGTTATACTGGCTTTCTTGTCTGATGAGGCTTGCTAACAGCGTAAGCTGGTGAATCTAGTGTCCTTGTCCCAAATAGGTGAGTAAGACTTAGAGTAAGTCAGGTGTCCTGCTGCTGATAGGATTTAAGTTATGCTGAATTATTAACAGAGTAAATGAATTCCTTATGATCTGGCCTGCTTAAAACACTTTTATGAAAAAGCCTGTTAGCTAATTTTTACTGGAAATTACTCTTACTCATGTATTTTAGGAGTTACATTTTAATACATCTAATTGCTTTTAAGAACATTTGAAGTATATACTCTGTAGGTAGGAAAAAAAAACATATGAAATCTCATTTTCTTTTATACAGAATACATCAAAATCAAAGATGAAGAAAAAAACAACTAAAACCCAAGAAGCCAAAAAAATCTTGAAGAAGAAATTTAAAGTCAACACAAAAATAGTCTTTACTGAAGATGGAGAGGTAAGATCAATTCAAAATAACTGTATTTTGGTGGGAACTGAATTTGTAGTTTCTATAAAGACAAAAATACTTACACTTTGTATCTGTACAAAAAGATACGCTGTTCAGAAGTGTGTGGTTTTCATAATTGGTTTATGTTTTGCAAAACTGTTCAGCTTCCATTTAGAATTCAGTTCCACTGTGAAAAAGAAGAATGCTGAGCACCAACTTCTCACCTTTTTATGCGTATGATACTTGTATGAGAGCTGTTAGTGGATGTACAGAACCATACCTCTTTTCTGCCTATTGTCTTCAATTTCAGGTGGAATAAAGAGCCTTTTTTTTCCTTACAGAAATGTAAAATGATTTTCCCGTAGGTGTTTGCCAAAACTCCCCTAAATCTTGAGTTAATGTACTAGAATTGGAGGAAGTGCCAGCATTTCAACAGTTTTCTTTCCAGCATTCACTATTGAAAGTGTTGTTAGGAAAGCTAAGGAAGTACCAAATTTTCAGCTACTGGTGCTGATGTAGCACTGCGTTGAAATTTGCCAGTAATTTAATTGGATCTTTTAATAAGCTCTGGAAAAATGTATTTATTTGGTACAGAAAGGAACTATTGTGGATGCTAGTCACTCTAGGGTTTCATTGTGGTGATAACCTCACTAGTAAGTCTTGATACTCTGTAGACATTTGTAACATTTGATTTCACAGCTTCAGATGCTGTGTACATTGTTTTTCCACTTCCAGTGTTAAGAAAAAAGTGGCTTTTTTTTTTTTTTTTTTTTTTTTTTCCACNAAAAAAAGTGGGTTTTTTTTTTTTTTTTTTTTTTTACTCCAGATTAATTTCAGTAAGGCATAAACTGAAAGAGAGGTCACCTTTAGAAGCATATAATTTGCTTTTGTGACCGAATAAAATAAAGCATTTTATATTGCAGGTGAATGGAGTATAGCCATATAATTACGGACATTAAACAAAATTTAAAAGGTTTCAGAAGTTGACCCATTGACTGGAAATTATCTTCAGATATTTTTAGATATTCAAAAGCTGTTGTCTCATCTTAAAATACATACGCCAATGTTTTATGTATCCATGCAATGAAGCAAAAGCAGTGGGGATGGAGAAGAAAAATAGTACAAAGATTATATTTAGAAAAGTAGCACCATAGAGAAAGGGTGACTTATTTAAGGAAACATAAAGTTTGCTTTTATGGATGTTGTTCCTTCTTTTTTTCTGAGCTGTGTAAAACTGTGCTTTCAAGTTTTACTGTTCTACTCCAAATGCTTCTCTGATAAAATAAAACTCCTTTAAGAAATGTATTTTCCTAGAATATACAAGTACACAAACTCCATTTTATGAAAGGAAGTAGAAACAGTAGGTTGGGTTTTTCAGTATCCAGGTGAGTAACACCCTGTGTGCATTAAGAAGTCGTAAACATGTTTGGTTTTGCATTTGTATGTGAAGGACATTCTATATTTTCTGCCATATAGTTTCTTTTTAAGAGTTACTACTCTACCAATCCATAAGCAAGAATGTTTTTGCAATGACTACCCCCAGCTGATGTCTGCTCATACCATGAGGTCATAAGATAGATGGGGATATTTTTTTGTGAATATGTAGTTAGTCTTTGTCTTCAGTTTAGAGTTTCAGATATTTAAGGGAAGCTGGATATGTTCAGCCTGTCATCCACAAGTCAAACTTGAATCATCAAACACTTCGCATCCAGTTTTCATACAATAACCAATAAAACCCTCCACATCTGTCCTTGCTTCCCCCACAACATGATGCTGCAGTCATGGTTTTTTGTGTACTGTGTGATGAAGACTTCTCTCATTTTTCTCTCAGTTAATGTGTTGGAATATTGATTGTTTACATGAAACCACACTGTTTAGATTTACTGGTATTTTGTTCTGTTGCAGATATTTCAGAGAGTCATTTCTTGAAAGCAAATACAATTTTTCTTCCAAAATGACTAGCAGGATTATAAATTATTTGTTCCATCAGGCAAAGAGAGAAAAATAGGGGAAGAAATTCAAGTGAGTCTATTAAACAGTAATATGGTGTAATGGGACATAATTTTCAAATACTCATTTTTGACTGAATGTGATGTTAAATAGGGTATCCCATTTTGTATTGTGCAAAAGTTTTATTTGTTTCCTTTGAAAATGGCCTTTTTGTTTAGTCTAGTAAAGTAGTGTATTGGAATATTTAGGGCACCAAAACTTTGATGTGTAAAAAATTATTCTAACCATTATTTTTCTTGTTGACATGTCTAATTCAGTTAGTGCAGCAGTGGCCACCTGTGCAAAAATCCAGTTTGGCAAAAGCAGATGAGGAAGAATGTGCCAGTGGTCTCAACTTAGATAAAGCGAAAGAGATATTGCGGGAAGAAGACAAATTTGACAAAGAAGAATACAGGAAGAAAGTAAAGGAAAAACATAGGGTAAGTTGATTTCTACCTTAATTACTGAAGTGCAGAAGTAGATACTGCAATATGGATTGCTCAGTGAGGGAAAAATACTTAATATATTTGTGAAATAAGTGTAATACAGGTTCATTTAAATTCATCAATTTTGGGGGTCTACGTTGCACACAGGAAGACTGTTCTGGCGTGAGTAGCTGGATGACAGAAAGCCTTATGCAATACTAGTTGTTGGTAACAGTGGAGCTTTATTTACAACTTTAAAATCTGGTGAGACTTTAGTGGGAGCTTTTTTTTTTAGCAGTGTTCAATGGAAGGGTGAAGTGTTTGTTTCACAAAAAGAAAGTGTTGTTTGGCATGCATGCTCTAACAAATGCTGAAGATGTTTAAGGAGAAAGGGAAGTGAAAGAGTGTCTCTGAAATGCCTTCAGACTACCTCTTGCTCAACATTCACTATTACATTTCAGGTAGGCAAAAGTGCTAACTTCTTGCATCAGTGTTATTAGGGTTATCAGAATTTGTTTCATTAATTATTCAAATAGTGGCTGTAATTTGAAAACGTCAGTATCTGCAGTCCAGCTTGTCTCTGGCATTTAAAAACGGTTGAAGTGCAGACCATCAGTTTGCAGACTGGTTCTGTATTATTTGTCATGGACCAAAGCAGAGTTTTCTGACTTTGTCATGTACCAGTCATATGGAACACAGCTGGATGTCTTTCTGTTCAGGGATTGTTCTGTTAGTCATTGTGAGAAAGGTTTGGATTTCTCCAGATAATGGATAAATGTGAGATCCCAGGACTATGAGTTATTAAAGGCCCGCTTTATACTCAAAGCTTCTAATTTCCAAAGCATTAAAAAGTGTTGCTTTATTGCCCTGCTCTGCAAATGCTGACTTTATCCAGTTTGACTTTATCCAGTTTGACTTTATCCACTGATCGCTGGTGATTAGCGCTACATGTTCTAGTGTCTGTTAAGGTTTGTATTCGACCAAAATAATTTGGAGGGCATTTGTGAAAGCTTCAAGTTAGGTTTGGGCACTGAAGTATTCAGCTAAAGTCAACACATATTCCAGACATTTAATTTGAAAGTCTACCCTATAGTCCCGTTATAGTCACTTGACGACGACAAAAAAATCTCACCGCCTCTTTAGCGAAGTGCTGCATTTGAAAGTAGCTGGAAAGGAATAATGTTTTCTGTGCTATAGGTGAAATCATAGTCAATTTTACAGAAAAAAACGCTATCAAATTTCAAGGATGCAGCTTAATAAATAAGGAAGGAGAGGCTGATTTATGGCTTTACAATCAGTCTGTTCACTCGCAAATTCATATACTTTGAGTGATGCTATTGTATATTTGACATCGGACTTCAATGATTAAATACTTCATGAGTTGATCTGTTAACACAGCTTCATAGTTAGAATGCTGAGGAAAACAGATGATATTGATCAGATATTTACTTGCATTAAAAAAACATTTCAACTGCGGAGATACTATAAAAAGAGAATGCCTCTTTTCAAAAAGTGAGGCATACAAAATGAACAGGACTGGCCACATCATCACTATCATGGAGGTTTTTTTTGTAATTAAGGAAGGTGTTGAGTGTCTTGTAACCTGTCTTACTGCATGAGTGTTTTTAACATTACACCTAATTATTATCCTATATGAAATAAAATAAATGAATGGTAGTATGACAAACAGAAGGAAATATATTTAAAGAAAAAGGCTTCTGGTTGAGGTACTGTGAAATACACATCTAGTTTTTAGGGCTGCCTTGCTGCATTCGGTCATTGTATGCATGTTCAGATTTTTTATTTCTGGCTTAACAACTTGAGGTGAAAAATGCTTCATATGGCAAATTCTCTGTACGTGATGAAGTATTCAGTCTCCTGATTGTCATTTAATTTTTGAACAGTCTTACAAACTGTTTAGTGTCCTAATCTTTCACTTACCCAAATTTAAAGGAGGTGAAACTTAAAAGGACAGAAGGGGCAGGAAGGTGATAGGTGGGAGTCCAGAATTCACTTTGGTAGAAGCACATTTGCCTCCCCGTAGTCTCACTAACCTTGTGGTTAAAGATGATTCTCTACCTCACTTCAGAAGGCATGCAGGTTTGAGATACCAATTCATTTTATCTATAAATTTATATAGACTATATAAGGTAATCATAGAATCATTTGGGTTGGAAGGGATATCCAAAGATTATCTAGTCCAGCCCCCCTGCAATGAGCAACTAGATCTTCAACTAGATCAGGTTGCTCAGAGCCCCATCCAACCTGACCTTGAATGTTTCCAGAGATGGGACATCTGCCAACTTTCTGGGCAACCAGTTCCAGTGTTTCACCACTGTCATCGTAAAAAATTTCTTCCTTACATCTAGCCAGAATCTACCCTCTTTTAGTTTAAAACCATTACCCCTTGTCCTATTGCAACAGGCCCTGCTAAAAAGTTTGTCCCCATCTTTCTTATAAGTCCCCTTGAAGTCCTGAAAGGCCACAATAAGGTCACCCTGGAGACTTTTCTTCTCCAGGCTGAACAACCCCAACTCTTTCAGCCTTTCTTCATAGGAGAGGTGCTCCACCCCTCTGATCATTTTTGTGGTCCTCTTCTGGACCTGCTCCAACAGGTCCACGTCTTTGCTATGCTGAGGACTCCAGAGCTGGATGAAGTATTACAGGTGGGGTCTCACCAGAGGGGGAGAATCAGCTCCCTGGACCTGCTGGTCACTCTTCTTTT
>VZTL01035706.1:6072-24478 GCA_013400535.1 Scopus umbretta | reverse complement strand
AAAAAAAAAAGTTTTTTTTCAAACACTTGGGAAAAATTAAGCTTCCTATACATGAAATACTCATGAAGCAGTATACTGAAGATATGGATCAAAAACTTACAGGAAACAAAGGTCCCTTAGTTTATGCTGGCATTAAATCAATTGTGAAGTCATCTTTGGGTAAGAATGTTCCAACTTTGATAAGTTCTATTGTAGTATGTTTACAGAATGATGCTCTCATGGGTTTGTCTTAAAAATTGTTGAAAGAGGCTATTTAAAAAAACAGAAACAAAGTGTTTCTGTTTGTATTTTCATGTAAGTTAACAGTTTATGTTACAGTAATTTCCAGAATTTTCAGTGTTCTTGGAAAGTCAGTAATCATAAAAACAAAGTATCTTCAGAGGTAAATCTTCAACTGAACTATTTCAAACATTTGGGTTTTGACTATAGTGCTGAAAATTCTTGCTCCCCACATAACTATTGTATTTTTCAAAGTTCCACATAGGGCTGTAGTTCTAGGAAGCTGACTTTCCTGTAGTCACTACTAATGTACTAAGAACATTTGTATAGCTATGTTAAAATAAGCTGTCTTGTTCTGAAGTGTTAATCACCCCTGGTGCATCACATTATGTCTCTCATGCTCAGTGAAGTTTTTATTAGTGTAGTCTATTATTTGAATCTTTGCTTTTCTGTTCATTATGTGTCATTAATATTTATGCTCCTTGGAACAAAAAAAACCTCTTCAGTGGTGGGAAAGCTTCTAGCACATTGATGCTTGCTAAGAAGAAAAGAACTGGTAGAGCAGGTGCTTGGCTGTGTATTAAGGTATTTTCAGATTGAACATACTGATAACTGCTGTCAACTGTAACAAGAACCTCCAAAATCTTAGCAGGTGGAGGAAAGAAAAAGGACTTAGTGAGGAGTATGTGTCAAGTTCAAATGCGTGATTTTTATCAAAATAGTTTTGTATATGCTGCTCCTTACCATGGAGTTTTTAGTGATGTTAATTTAAAGTATTTGTAGTGGTTTAAGCTGGCAGGCAGCTGAACACCACACAGCCGTTCGCTCATTCCCTCCCCCAGTGGGTTGGGGGAGAGAGTTGGAAAAAAAAAAAGTAAAATTTGTGGGTTGAGATAAAGACGGTTTAATAGGACAGAAAAGGAAGGGAAAAGAATAATAATGATAAAAGAATGTACAAAATAAGTGATGCATAATGCAGTTGCTTACCACCCACCGACTGATGCCCAGCCCAGTGCGTCCCCAAGGAGCAGTCGCTGCCCCCCAGCCAACTCCCCCAGTTTCTATACTGAGCGTGACGCCATATGGTATGGAATGGCCCTCTGGCCAGTTTGGGTCAGCTGTCCTGGCTGTGCCCCCTCCCAGCTCCTTGTGCACCTGGCAGAGCATGGGAAGCTGAAAATGTGCTTGACCTAGTGTAAGCGCTACTTGGCAACAACTCAAACATGAGTGTGTTATCAGCATTATTCTCATCCTAAATCCAAACCACAGCACTATGCCAGCTACTAGGAAGAAAATTAACTCTATCCCAGCTGAAACCAGGATAGTACTAAAATATGATAATCTGCTTTTGTACTCTGCTTTATGATTGAAATCAAAGCATTGCATTGTGATTGCATTTTAAATTGTGATTTAAGCATAATTTAACTTATTTCCTGTTTCTAGGAACAACAGAGAACCTCAGGCACAGCAGGAGTGGATCTGATAGACAGGCAGATATTATTCAGTATCTGAGTGAGGAGAGATCCTTGGCTCTGCAGCTCTGTGGGTGGATAAAGAAGGGAACAGACTTAGATGTGGAACCTTTTTTAAATTCATTGGAGCAGGAAGGAGACTGGGAGCGAGCTGCTGCTGTAGCACTTTTCAACTTGGACATTCGGCGAGCAATACAAATTCTAAATAAAGGGGCTTCATCGGGAAAAGGTGTGTATTGTGTTTAGTATCTTTTATTTTGGCATTAAATCACCCTAGTAGACAGAATTATGGAAGATAGTGTGGAAAAGATGCCTGTTGTCTTATAGTTACTTGAACCGGTTGTATTGGAGCCTGAGAATCTGACAAACCCTGATCTTTCACTTCTCAGAGTATCATACACCTTACTGTGTAGTTAAAATAGATTGTGTGTTTCAGAATTTCCTTTTGATACATACCCCAGAAAGTGTTACACTCAGAACTAGTGGGATTCTTTTGTTTTAATGGAATTGTGTCTTGGCTAGATGTCGTGTATATCTACTTCTGTCTGGCTGTATGCAGCTTTTCGCCAGTGCGATGGCTGTGGAATAACTCAAATGTAATATTCAGGGTCTGCAGAAAACATTTGTTTTGGAGTAATATTTGGTAAGAGTTGCAGGCATGAAGGAAAAGTTAAGATCCTGCAGTCAGGAGATGGAGGTATTTTTGTTCTTTTTTTCTTGCCAGTATTCCTCCTACAACTCCCAATTTACATCTGTGTTCTCTTATTAAATTTAAAAGACTGTCTTGCCACTAAAGTGGGTAGGTAAGACACGGAGGGAGCTGTTAAGGTTCTTTTATTTTTAATACTGCCCCTTTTTGGTGAGGGGAGGTGTGTGTGTGCTTTCCATAGGGAAGGTTCAGAGCGGAGACAACGCTATCTTCAAATTTAAAATTAATCCTTCTGACAGAATGAATATTTAGATGAAACAGATTTAATGTTTTTAGGATACTTGTTAACTTGAAGCTGCTCTATGCAATTGTCATCCTCCAGCTAGGTCTGTTAAGTGATGTCTATACATACAATCCTATCTTTTCACTTCTTGTGGATATGAATTACAGTAATGACAGTCTTTTGTGATAGTGATAAGAACACATTTAGCAGTTCAAAACTACTTCAAAATACCAGAACCAGTGTGATGTTGCTTAAAGTGTAACTCAGGCTCTCATGCATGTTGGCTTGTGACTTTTGGAGCTGTTAATTTATCTGAACGGAGGCATTTAAAGCAGAAACTAATAAATGCTAGTGTATGCACATTTATTTTAGCTATTAATTCTACTTCATTTTGTCTTGCATCCTGACAAAACGTTCTGTTTCAAACCAATGCTTGCAATTACAGTTTTAATGGGATTTTTTTAAGCCCTTAACTTAAATATTGTTTCACTGATTGTTTTTAATAAATTAGGTGATCTGAACCTTAATGTAGTAGCAATGGCTCTGTCAGGCTACACAGATGAGAAGAACTCACTTTGGAGAGAAATGTGCAGTACTCTAAGACTGCAACTGAACAATCCCTACTTGTGTGCTATGTTTGCTTTCCTGACAAGTGAGTCTGGTTCATATGATGGTGTTTTGGTGAGTAAATTTCTGTTATGCTAAAATTCTTTTAAGTAATAGGTGGATATGTGTGTACACACACACACACTTAGGGGAAGTGCTATATACTCCATGAATTAATCACATTAGAGTGTATTGTTTTCTCCTGGTGCTGGCAGATAACATTTTTTTTCTGCTAAACAGACATCTCATATTAGTGAATGTTATGTTACTGAACAAAACATGCGTAAGCAGCCAAAATATCCAATATAGTTCACATAGTTTTTTAGATGAATTTTTTTTTTAGCATGGAGTTATTAAAGCACTAGAAATATGTTATCAAAATGATTTAAACAGGGTGAAGAAAGGGGAGAGAGGTTAATAGTGGAAATGCACAAAATGGAGTAAGTGCAGGGGAGTTTGCAGGCCTTTCATCAAGTTATATTTGCATTGAATTGTATTTTATTTTTCCTTGTTTACTTGCTAAAATAATTTCAGTGTTGAAACAGTAAACAGAATAGTTTCACATCTTCTGAAATTGGTATAAAATTGCCATGTGAAGAGCAAACTAAATCTGTAATTATGAGATATTTCAAGCCTTTGGAGGAGTAACATACTTGTTCCTTGGTTAGAGAACAACAGAAATACTTGGTTCAGTACTAATTATTTAGCCCAAGGGAGGACTCCTGTAATGCAACAGGGTAATTAGCCTAAACGTGTTGAAAGCAAAGTTGTCATAATATGATGCTTTTAGGGTATTAAAAAAATCAAAAGGTAAGAATCCCAGAGGAAAGAAACCTGAGTCTTTTTTTCTGTCTTCAAGAGAGAATGTTGTTGTTCTCGGGATGTTAGGTAATAATTTTATACTTGTTTTTTATTGATTGATTGGAAACTGACAGATCATAAGGTGTTGGGGTTTTTTTTTAAGTTTTAATTTTTACTTCAGTGAGACCTGTTGAAGTTTGCACGAATAAGATATTGCCAAGCACATCTCCTTGTTTTGGTGGTGTCAGTCACAATTTCTATTCTGAGAATATCAGGAGGGAAAAATACAGGCACAGCTAAATACCAAACTTAAATCTAGTCAAGGATTTTTTTTTTTCTTAAGTGTCACATCTAGTAAAAGGATTAAAAAGCAGAAAGCAAATATTATTGCATGGCTGCACCGTGAGTGCCAATGTATTTGTGAGAAATCCATGTTCTGGGTGTTTGGATTTAGGTTTTGGTTGGTTTTGTTTGTTTGTTGTGTGTATTAACTGTTAGTTGTGATTTTAGGAAGGAATTGAGCGGTTAGGCTTGTTATTTTGTACATATGGTAAATGAAGGTTGGTTTGTTTTTCTCCCCCCTGTAACTTCGTGAGACTCTTGGATATATGTGCGAGGAGCACTAAGCCCAGCTCTACGTGACTTGCAAAGTTTCTTTTTCTAGAGTTTCATAAACCAGGTACAATGTGTTGTACCAGGCTTTTCTGCCATTTGAGTAGATTGTTGCAGTAGCTGCAGTCTTGCTCCGATACCTGTATCTGAGTATAGACGAGTAATCTGATACTTAGTGTGAACTTTCTTCAGATGTGATGTTTTCTTTGTACGTAATCACTTACATAGTATTAATTATACAATAGTGCAAATGTTCTGACTTTTACAAACAATGTATTGAAAAAGTGGAAACTTTCATGTGATGGTAGCATTCCCATTTTTCTCTCCAAAGTATGAAAATAACGTAGCTGTACGAGACAGAGTGGCATTTGCTTGCAAGTTCCTCAATGATGCTCAGGTGAGTTTGTGGTTGCACATTTAAAGCAACCTGTTAAGCTTGGCTTTATTTCTAGGCGGAAGAAATTCTGGGGTAGAGGGGTGAACAGTGGAAGCAATGAGTCATGAGTGATTTGTTTTTTCTCATCACAGTAGGATGTAAGGTATGGTATAATCTTGTCTTCAGTTTGTACCTTCAACTTGATTTTTGTTTTGTTTTTCTTGTTTGTTTGGGTTTTTTATTAATATTAGTGACATGCTACTGTGTTAAATGCTATTGCACTACCTGTATGTCTGTTTTACTGGAGAGTATTTGTACTCGTTTGGTATTTATTTCCAGATATTAATGTTTTCTCGAATTTAGGCTTGGCTTTACAGCAGGACTGTTTTCTTTTAAATTTACTGAAGTATTTAAAGAATACATAATCTCCTTCTTTGCGCTTCTTATCAGGAAGGTTAAAGTTTATTGATAAATACATGAATACTTGCAGTATAGTGGATATAGCTGTATAACTTTTTCTGCATAACATCCAGCAAGCAGTATATTCTGTTAGCAGCAGTCACTCTTTAAGAGAGCTATTCAAATCATGAAAAGTTTTGTCATATACCAACATAAATGAGTTAGGAAAGGATGAACAGACAGCAGAAGTTAAGTAATTCTCTTTTTTTTTTTTCTTTTTTTTTTTTTTTTGGTAGCTGAACAGGTTTATTGAAAAGCTGACAAATGAAATGAAAGATGCTGGGAATTTGGAGGGAATACTGTTAACAGGGCTAACAAAAGATGGGGTTGACTTGATGGAAAGTTATGTTGACAGAACTGGAGATGTCCAGACAGCAAGCTATTGCATGCTACAGGTTTGTGTTTCACTCAAAAGTCAATCTTTATAGAGGAGAACTAAACATAGTTTCTTTAGCAGTATAGTACTGAATCTTGTGAACTAGAAAGTATTTCCTATAATAAAGTGGGACGATATGTTTCATGCCTGTTTTCGGAATCATCTGAAACATTCACTGTTAACTGTAAACATGTATCTTTGCTCTCTGGTTGTGATAGCTTGAGGAGATAGTAAGGGAAAGAGGCAGAAAGAAAACTTAGTTCTTTTCAGTAGCTAAACTAGGAATACCCATTCCCCTGCTTATTACTGGTATGTTTCCTGACAGGTTCATTATTTTTTTTGCTTCCAGGATTTTGATGGAGAACTGAGGTGAGGTTTTTTGTTTGTCTGGAAGCATTTTTGTTTTTTTCTTTTTTTTTATGATGGAGTTGTCTTGGCCCTTACACAGTTGCACCTATTGCCAGCACTGTGTTTAACTGCGTATGTAGTCATAAAATGATGTAGACTGTGATATGTGACAGAATTTTATAATCCTTCATCTGAACCAAGTTTTTAGGAAGATGTGGCAGCACAAGTATTTTCAACCAGAGAGACAGACTGAAGAAAATTTTTATCAAACTCGCATTACAGTTTAACAGAAAATTAATATTTCTCTAGCCAAATTACAGTGCGTTATTTTGTCATGTCTTGTAGTACACTTTGTAAAGCCTTTTGAAAAAGTGAATATATATTGGGTATCTTCAGCGTGTGTCTTGACGTTTTTTCCTGCCTGCTTTAGGGTTCTCCGTCAGATGTACTTAAGGACGAGAGGGTTCAGTACTGGATTGAGAACTACAGGAATCTTTTAGATGCTTGGAGATTTTGGCATAAACGTGCAGAATTTGATATCCATAGGAGTAAGCTGGATCCCAGTTCAAAACCTTTAGCCCAGGTAAATGTAATTCTTGTATGAAGTATGACCGGTCCAGAAAAGAAGGTGTCATGGTACTTCTGTAGAAAATTGTTGCTCGCCACACCTTGGCTTTCATGAGGATTCACATGCAAAAGAAAGATTTCAACTAAGGCTGCCCTAAAAAAGTAGCTGTGTTTTTTTTTCAAAATAGTTTTTAGAAAGGACTTATTAACTGTTTCGATAGACAGTACAGAAATATGATAAACAAATCTACATTTCTTTATATCTANTAAGCTGAAACCAGGACATCTAGTAAATCGGTTCCCTACCATTTTATTTGTGGTTTGTTTTTTTTCTTAAACTTTTTTCTTTCAAATAACAGGTTGTCTTTCAGAAACTGTAACTTTTCAACACTTTTTCTGGGGAAACTTTTTTCTTTTCCTCCCATGCTGAAAAACAAACTCAGAGATGTATCATCCAGCTGAATTCAGCATCAGGCTGAGGATGATGCTGAAACCAGGGAATTGAACCAAGAACTAGTTCAGATTGGCTCTGTTTTAATTGAAGAAAACCTCAAAGCTATTTTGAAGCTCTTGAACCTTAAACTAAATGTGAACAGCAGCAGCCTTCATTATCAGTTCTGAACAGAAGCTAAACCAAAAACTAGTGCCCTGTCTGAATGCTATCTGCTTAACATCTGGCAGCATTTTTAGCCAACAGGGTCTTACTGCAGCACCTTTCACTCTCTCATACCTGCCAAGTACATGCATTACAAGCCTTAGGGCCCAAGGGTTTCTAAGGAAGGCTATTTTTGAATTTGTGTATCCTTCACAGCTGTTTAAGGGGAGCTGCATCTGAACTGCTCCAAGTGGGAGGCAGTTGAATTTTCTGCTCCTTCCTTATGTGATCAACATAAATAGCCCCTGAAGAGTTTTAAATATGTGCTTCTTGGTATCAAGTCACAACCTGTGGCATAATAATAAAGATTATTAGGAAAATCCTCATGTTGGGGACTCCAGAGTGGGTCACCTGACCATAAGGAGGGAGAGACCAGATTTCATTGTCCAGTGAGTAGAGTAACCTTAATTTCTTTCATTACTGCAGATATAGGTTTTTATTATCCTAAATAATACCTTTCCAAGTTTTAGCAATTCTGCATGTTTTTATGTGCTTTTGTGGTAAGTGAGCATCATTAAGGCCTACTTCTCAGGATTGTGTGCCACATATATAAGCCAAGATGCTAGGAGCTCCTTCACAAGGAGCCATGACTTTCCAGGGCACTCTCTAGAATATCTGTTAAATAAGCGTTTGCTAGCTTGAACAAATTCACTCATAGGTGCAGCAAAAGTGGAACCAAATCAGAAAATTAATGGACTTTTGTTCTTTTTAGGTGTTTGTGAGTTGCAATTTCTGTGGAAAATCAATCTCTTACAGCTGTTCAGCTATTCCTCATCAGGGGCGAGGTTTTAGCCAATACGGAGTTAGCGGTTCACCAACTAAGTCAAAAGTTACAAGCTGTCCTGGTTGCCGTAAACCCCTTCCTCGCTGTGCACTTTGCTTGATAAATATGGGAACACCAGTTTCCAGCTGTCCAGGTATGACACAGTGGGTTTTAGTTATTCAGCTAGAGTACTAGTTAGAGGCCTAATTAGCAGTTCGTGTTGGGAGATCTTCTGTTGCAGCTTTTTCTATTTCTACTAATACTGTAAATATTCATACTTGTCATTTTGAGGGAGGAACACCATAATTGAAAACTTCTTTATATCCCATCTGATTTTATGATGAAACCTATGTCTCAGTTCTTTGGTGTTAGACAGTATGCACAGTTACACGGTGAGATTGTCAGTGAGATTCCATGGTTAGACAGATGCAAAGATTCAAGTGTTGTGGTGGTCAGTACTGTGAGCTTTAAAACTGTAAGAAATGGGACGTGTGTTTTCTTGAGATGAATTGTAGGGATGCTACAGAAATCTTGGAATGTTAGTTAATTGATTCTTAGCTGGAAGAGGAAGAAGGAATAAATTTAATGTGGTATACTTTCTGTCACTGCGTATGAAAGAATGTATGGGTCGTGCCGTCACAGCTAAGAAATATTATGACTAGAAACTTTAGGTTCTAAATCTTGGGCTCAGCATTATACAAGGTCTAAATGAAACTGATTTTGTCCATATTTTTTGGTCAGTCTTGTTATAGAGCCATGAGCAGCCATGCAGTTGTCATCTGTTTATGTATCTCTTCTCATTCTTTCCCTGATCTGTGTTTTGACTTTTATGTTGTGATTATTCCAATTCATAATTTAATTATGTTGGTTTTCCTAAAGCAGAACATTTCATGTGCGGTAAAACAGGCCCATGATTCACTAGAACAAAAATCGCTGTTGATAGAGGTTCTGCCTGTAAAATGTGTTTAATAGGCAAGTTTAGCATGTCCGTAAGATGTGAAACAACAGCTCAGCAATTTAATTCTTGTTTTGGCATTCCACCAGTTCTTAATAATTGTACTGACTTCTCTTTTAAAGTCAGGGCACTTCTTCACATAATGTTCTTAATTTCAAATTTATTCTAACAGTGTTACTGGGACTGAAGTATGAACGAAGCATAACGATTTACGAGCGTATTTGTGGGGGTGGGTTTGCCTCTGCACAGGAGGATCCAAGTCAGATGAAAAAGTGGATCTTAGCAAAGACAAGAAGTTAGCCCAGTTCAACAACTGGTTTACTTGGTGTCACAACTGTAGGCACGGTGGGCATGCTGGCCATATGCTTAGCTGGTTCAGGTAAGTTGATGTTAAAATCTTTCTTATTTCACATGTGCACGCTGTACTGAGTAGGACATGTTTGTTTAGAACATATGCAAAACTTAACTATGATGCTGAGTTTTTCTGAGATACTGTGTCCCTGCACATACTTAAATGTATATATTACAAAATTCTTGTTAGTTTTATTTTACCTGTTTTTTCTTTTTTCTGGTATTGCTATCTAGGGACCATACTGAGTGCCCAGTTTCTGCCTGCTCTTGTAAATGTATGCAGCTGGATACAACAGGGAATCTCGTTCCAGCAGAGACTGTCCAGGCATAAATAATGTTTAAAAATGTGATGTTCTCTACTGGACGTCCATCATAGTCCAAGCATATATCTCAGACAAAGGTAATTTGTGACTTACTGACTGTGAAAAAATAAATCGCTATCGGATTAGTAAAATGATGTGTGTATGACTGTGCTTGGTAGAAACAGGTATTCCTGAAATGAGCCTCTGGGTACAGTATGTGGTCCTTGTTGAGAGGATTGAAGCAGTTCAGTTTAAAAGCACTCCTGGACTTGTGAACTCTTTGGATTTGCTAAAATCCAAAGAACTTTTAGTAAAGTTTTCAGGGTAATGCAGATTGGCCTTTTTACTTGTTTTCCAAACAAAGCAGTGTTTATATGCTGTGAAATTGGGCCTTCAAAATAAACACCTGAGAAGTGTTCTTCAGAAGTTCGCAAAGTGATGCTGTGGATTCTTCTGTTCACTGTTTGATCACACTTTCTTGTATGCAAACCATCGTTTCTTTATAAGTTCATTCAAAATGCCACTGTTAATTGTATTCTAAAGATTTTTATTTTAAAGAAAAATCCATTTCTTTCTGTTCCCAAGTTTTGTTACTAGTAAAGCAGTATCTTTGCCATTCAAGGTTTCATTTAATTTACTTACATACCTAGCTGATGTGAATTTTAATGCTAAAGAATTGGGGGTTTGTCTCCTAGTGATGTCTTATATCCTAGAGAAGAGTTCCCTGAAAAGTCATGTGTCTGTTTCAGTGCAGCGTGCAGGTAAACTATAGGAGGTTTCATTCGATTGATTAATTTTTAATGTAGTACTGTGAAGATCTGAAACCTCAAGGACTGGAGACTTGTAAATATTTAAGTTTTAAACTACATGCTGAGTTTTGACTACAGAATTATTTGAAGACTCTTTGGATAATCAGCGTTTCCCTGTACTTCTGAAATAAGCTGGGACATGTGAAATCCACCTATATAAATCCTGCTTCGGGTCACTAGCGGACACCAGTCTGCTCCCAAAAGGCTGCACAATTTCAGGTCATTGAGCAGAAATTGTTCTAGGTATGTTCCCAGGTGAAATTAAGATTATTTATTAACTTGAGAGTCAATGATAATTTTGCTAATACTGTGCTAGGAGCTAATCGGTATTGTTGTCCTTGATTTTGTAGGCAACAAAATTCACGCAAATTAGGGAAAAAAAAACACCTGTTTTAAGGTATGTGATAATAACATCAGTTTACTTGGTGTGTGTTTATTTACTAGAAAAACCAGTATATGAGTTACTTGCGTGCTATGAAATACTAAATGGAATGCTAGCAATAAACTGGTACCATATTGCCAGGACTGTGAAAATTGGTGTTTTAAAAAAGAATATATTGTAATATACGACTAGTGCTAAGTGCTGTAGTGTAGTTGCAACAAGACAGAATGTGGAAACTTTTTCTGTAGATGTACATGATTACATTCAGGACTTTGGATTCTATTTTCTGATTTAACATTAAATGTTGTAATACATCTGCTACATTTATTCTGATCTAAAATTCTTGCCTAATTGACAAAGATCTTTTTTAAGTTAAAAATCTAAGAGGTACTTGGTATTTGTAGGCTTGGGAGAGTAGTTACTTTTTTTTCTTTTTAGAATATTTATTTCTCTTTCCAGTATTTTTGCACACTTCATGTTGCTGTTGAAGAGCTCTTCAAAATGCTCTCCATTCATAAACTGGGGTTTAATGTGTGATACCCTATTTATATAAAAATACAGGCAATAAAACTTTTGCTTTATGGAAATGAGGATTTATAAGTGTCAAGGATCTGTTTTTATTCCTCTGTAGTAACAATGTTTAGTAAATCTTCCTGATGAATTCCATGTCCGGGTGAATGCAACTGCTAACTTACAGTGTCTCATTTTCTTATGTAAAGAAAACTCATTTATAATGTTTTTGACTTGACTATACCTGTTTGTGTCAAATTCTGTAATTTCATTAAATTAGATGCTTACTTTGATACTGAGCATGTCTTTGAAATGTTTTGGATTATGAACGTGTGCATATTCTGGCAGAGTATAACTATCAGTTTTGGCTGTTGTAACTGGTAATCAGGCTTTCGGGCCAGTAATGACACTATTTGCAAAAATTTGCAAAGTAAGAAGTGTATGGGTTTTATTGGTCAGATTTTTTTCTTGTTTTGCTTTTAAATTAATAAAGCTGTGGTTTGGGGAGTGATTTGTTGTCTTCTAACAAAAAGTATAGCTGCAGACATTTTAGCAGCTGCAGTTTTTACATTTACTGTTGTCTGATACCTGCTCAGCTCTGATAGAGTTAACTAGATAAAGGTGGCCTTGAATGCTAAAATGTTTTGACCCTATGATTCATGCTGATTACATTTCATTACTGTCATTTCATAGAATCGTTAAGGTTGGAAAAGACCTCTGAGATCATGTAGTCCAACCGTCAACCCAACACCATCATGCCTACTATTTCATTATATGCTCCAGCCTTGTCTCCCTTCCTTGCACAAGCACTTTCTCCTCCTATGCACAGGCTGCTTGCACATGAGCACAACATGAGTTGTGCGCCTGTCCCTGCTCAAGCAAAGACAGCAAGAGCAGGTCTGGTGACGGCAACCAGGGTCAGCTGACAGTCCAGCGATTGCCAGGCTTCTACCTGCCTCCTGTGTGCAGCCCTAGGTTCCTGCACAGTATTTCACTGCACGGCTGCATTCTGGTGGCCTCCTTCAGGATCCCCACTAGAATTCAGTTTCCCCAAGAGAATTTGCCAAATTTCAGTCTGCTCCTCCACTTCAGATTCACAGACTGCTTTCTGTGCCTTACCTCACAGGGACATAAAACCATTCCCCTTTTGGGCTGTCAGAGCAGAGAGGGAAGTCCCAGTAGCGCGCAAGCCCCAGGTAAGGGAGTCCTTCTGCCCCACTGCTACAGGGCGTTGAGCAGGAGTGACTCTTGACCACTGACTGATGATTTCCATGTTCACCAGGCATGCCAGGGAGAGGTTTGGCTGGAGAAGGTGGGGGCACCTGGATTGCAGCCCCTTGTTACAGTGGCAAGCTCTTGTGACACCCAAGGGCCAGTGGGGGGCAGCTGTGCCATTGCCCTCCCACAGTGCAGATTCTTTCATCCTGTGTGCAGGTTCCCTAAATAAGACTCTGTTGCATCTGTTTCATAATTTGCAGTTTAGCCTGCTGGATGGCTAAAACAGACTGATGGTTTAAGAATTGTTTCTCCAAACATAGCTCTCCGACTTCAAAACAGTATTTCATGAAGACTGGACCACCTAGCAGCCCCTGCAACAAGGCAAGGCAGCCTTAAGCTGCCTCTTGTTTTTGAAGTGCTTAGTAATCAGCTTCTGCTAAAGCCTAACCTCCACTGCAGCCATGGAAGCCCAGTTTGGGACCTGCTCAATCCCCTCTTCACCTTTCCAACAGGTATCTTGCCCAGTCTGCTTCCCTGTGCCTCTGGCAGATGCCCCTTCTGTACCAGATCTGTTTTTTTTCCAGTTGTGCTTACTTAGATCAGGATCCTGCCAACTATGCCTGCCAGGTGTTACAGGAGGGGGAGGCAACGTGACAGCGTCCACTGTGCCAACACTAGGAAGGGTGCTCCAGACATTCCCTTAGGAAGGGCAGGGAAAAAGGTGCCAGGTCCCAGGAGTCAGTCACAAGTGCAGTGGGAGCAGCAGGCTTGCTGTCCTGCTCCAAAGGGCAGGAACCTCTCCCCGTCAGCCCCAATTATGTATCACATCACTCACTTCATACCCCCTTTTCCTCTCCCGGGTTCCTGCCCCTTACTGCCCTTCTGTCCTCCCAAAGAAGCCACCCGCTCCTATTCACACCTTCCATCGCTGGCCCTGGTTTTGGTGACATCCCTCTTCAGTTTATGGCACTGCTGCCCTCGTGACTCGCCAGCGACCCACAAAGCTGTTTCCCACTTCATTACCTCAGAGGCCTGGCAGTTTCTCAGACCTGCATCTTGTTAGTGCAGTCCTGACTGACAGTTAGCATCGTTATGGTTATTACTATGTTATATGTATTTTATATACATTATTATTGTATGGTTATTAATTTCCCTTGGGTATCTGGAAAGGCTGGCAGTTTCCCACATTACTATCCCGGTAAATGCACGTATGACCTGAACATTACTTTAATATCAAGATTATTTTACAGGCAGGGTAGGCCATTTATTCACAAACCTTGATAGTCTATAGAGAAGCAGATGAACAAAAAGCACACAGTGTAAACTTTCAGTTGTATACTCCTTGTCTGACCATGTACCACCGCTGTGGGATTGGATAACAAGAAGAGTCCAGACTGACAAAAGGGAAACCATGGCACTGACAGTACCAGACCACGTACCCAAGGACGGTCTCTGTACGGGGGTGAAGCACTGTAGCCATCTAGTGGTAGACTATTTTATTGGGCCTGGATAGTCTGGCTACCTAACTACGTAACATTTCACAGAATGTATGTACAGGCACAAAATAGTGATTTTCTGAAGTAGAATAGTACAAAAGACTTTTAAATGCTAGGAAAACATGCATGCAGTTATTACAAATGACATTTTATTCTACTGAGCACTAAAATATAGCAGCAAGCACTACCAGACGGAACATGGTCTCCTGCGACACAGACCTCGCGTTCTTGTTTGCTGTGTAAGACCAACTCCTGCTTCAGAAGTCCTCCTCCTTCCCCATAACTTTGTCATTGTCTGTCTTCTAAGTAGAGATGGGGAAAAAAAAATAGGTCACCCATTAACTTGATCATCCACCCAGTTTGTAGTCACTTCGATAAATTCCTCGACTGAAAACAGAGGTGTCTATAGATAAGCACAAAGCTAGCAACCTTAATAAGGCACTAGACCTAGCTATTAAACTCAAAACCTGTTCGTATGAAAGGTTAATGAACATGGCTAAGGCTTATTTAAAATACTTTGAAACATTTTATTTATTAATTCACAGAGAATATTTCCAAAGCTAGATTTTACTTTGATTGTTTCACCTTAGGAGACACAAGAATGTGCTGTAAGTAGCCTGGATAGTAACAAAATTGGGAACTGTGTGGAAGTTTATATGGTTAAAGTCACCACGACAAGCTGGCTGAATCCTGGTACTTCTGCTTAGACTCCCACCAAGAACGAAGGTTGTGATGGGAAGTCAACTGTGCTTGAAATCCCCAAGCCAAACTAGACATCTCCCAAGTGTTTAACACCAGGTGCAAAAGGCAAGTATCTTGTACTCCACTTTGTTAAAGTTACCTGTGTCAGGTAAAATAGAACCGGAGCCACGGCGCATCACTGAACAGAGCACTCTAACAAGCAATACTGACATGAATAGTTAAATGTAGTCAGATCTTTTTTATTTGAGACCACTTTCAAGATGCAAAACACCCCACCATGTTCAATAAATTTGTATCAAAGCAAATTAAATAAAAAAAATCTTTACATTAAAACTCCACCAAATGCCTTCAATAAGAGTGTCCTGTAAAGCATCCTAGAACCTCTACCAACAACAAAAAGATGCCTTCCAAAACTTCCAAGCAAGTCCAATCCTACAAGAGAACACTCCTCGCAGATGCAGAAGGGTTAACTACATACAGGTAGCGAGATATCCACAGACGTGTTCTCCTTCTTGCTGAATAAATACATTTTCAAAGAAAACATTCTTCACTGGCAATACAAGGCACACGCAACAGCAGTTTTCCAGTATATGTGCTGGAAATAAATGCAACTGTTGCCAACTGTCAGGCAGGAAAGCTACGGTACTGTTGTCCCCTCTGAAGCTCTAAATATATGTTAAGAAAAATCAGTTGTTCCTCTCACTACCGAATGGGAAGTATTCAGGGAATTCATGAATAATTTTTAGTGCTTCATTGTAGAGTTCCAGATCTGAAAGAGGGCAAAGAAAATGGTTACGATGCATACGCCAAATTCCCCACAAGCGAA
Organism: Scopus umbretta; assembly: GCA_013400535.1. Lineage (NCBI taxonomy): Eukaryota > Metazoa > Chordata > Aves > Pelecaniformes > Scopidae > Scopus > Scopus umbretta. The sequence continues at coordinate 8,741 of VZTL01035706.1, read as the reverse complement.
CAACAGCATTAAGGCACTGCTTATTTTAAAGCAGTACAGCTGAGTGTTCCCAGTCTCCCTCATCCTCCCCAGTTTTCCCAAGGCAGCCACACTCTCATGCTTTCTGGAGGGTTATTTTTAGGCCTGCTAGCTCCACAGTCACACAAGGTCCAGTGCAAGGCAAGAACCACGCCATCAGGAGTGGGAGAGTAATCAGACCATGGCAACGATCTATACCGTCTCCAGCTTCGAGTCAGTCCCTACAGTTTGACAGTGAAACAGTATATTTTTGTACAGAAATTTTTCCCATGACACTCTCCTTTTCTACATTCCACACCATATCTGGCAGCTTGAGGAAAGACCTTGTCCATCGGAAAAGATAATCAGGCTCTCCCTTCTTATTGAAGAAGAGTTCAGAACTCAAAATGGATTTGTCATAACATATATTTTTACTTACCAAATGGACTTTTATCTTCTCTGAACTGGACATATGACATGCACATGATGGTTGCCTGATTTGTTACTCTTCCCACTACTTCAAGAACTCCCGAGATCTCTTCATCTAGCTAGAAAACATACCAAATATTAAATCAGTATCACAAAATGAGCTGCTGTTTCTACTGCACAGCCCTTAAGCTAGGAACTCTCCACAGCTGAAGGTTTGTTCATGACACATTCTGGTCCATGTCAAGCAATAACAGCACTACTGAACAGCCCTGTCCCCTTCCTTCCCCCCAAAAAACCCCAAAGCCTTGAGCCACTTACATATGTAGTTTTTGTACCCATAATTTTGGGTTTCTCTGTTGAAAGGAGGAACTACACACATGTGAACAAAGGAATCTATTAAAGGGGGAAAAAAGTTAGAAAGCATTTTGATTAGCAAATCTAGAAGTTCCTCCACTGACATTAGGCAAACCAGAGAGACAAACCTGGCGTTTTTTCTGCACACACCAGTTTCTCCTACAGCAGTGGAACAGACTGTGAAGTGCCCAGTGTTGCAGCTATGCATTTATGAAATTTGACTGTTTACTCTGTTATGGAAAGTTGTGGAATTGTTGGTCAGGTGCTGACATGTGAAGATTTAACAACCCAAGGCAGGAAACTTTTTCATGAACTCAAGAAAGAGTTAAGAGACAGGCAGAACTTGTAGGAAAGACATCTTGCAGTCTGAAGATGAAGTCAGCAAGCTTCACATTTATAAAGACAAAACTCTTGCCAGATCAAACTGCATTTTTCATCAACGAGGAGAGACTCCTGTCTTGAAATTCAGAGAGCACCATGTGCAATTATTTCACATGGAAATGGCGAGATTTCTCAGTGTTTAATAACTCATTCAGAGAAAAAGATGTAAAGACTGAGCACGTGCTCAGTTAAGCTAGGGCATTTGCCACCACAACAAAAATAATCCTTTAATTACAAAATTTGCTAGAGGTAAAAAAAAGAATAGTTAAAGACAGAAGAGAATGTCAGGGTGTTACTCCTTTAGTGGTATGTGATAACAAAGGAAGCAATATTTTTGTGTAGTAGTTATAATGCAATGGGTATAAGATATGCTTAATTGCTTGATTTTTTTTTTTTTAAAGAAAGAATGCTTCAAGCTAACTATGAAGTTTACTGGAATGCTATGACAAGTGTTCCAAGAGGACACAGAAATGTCAACTCAAAAAATTCTTGAAAATACCATATTCTTGGGTTTTTCGGATTATCATCACAAAAAAATATCTGTTCCACATATAAAGGTGATAAGAAAAAGGGAGGAAAAAGTGAAATTAAAAAAAAGCTAATACAGGTAGTAGAATATATTACACTGTAAACAATGAATAGGGTAAGATAAAGTAGCCAGATGGGGATGTGTCTGACAAGGAAGGAGTTCTCTCTCTTAACGCCAGCTGAAAATTGATGAAAACCAAGGCAGTTCATGAATACGAAGACTGCAAGTTAACCAGAAGATGTAAGAAGCAGAGGCAATGAACACGTAGGTGGAAAAGGGAGAAACCAGGGATTTTTCTTTTTTCCTCCCCCTGACTAAAAACTCAATACATGCAAGGCCTGCACAGGTTTCAGAAGGGACAAAACCTCCGGCATCCACAAGAGGCAACATCAAGCGTTTCCAAAGTATCCCTTAACTTACCGGTTCGCTCAGCTCCACAGTCGTATGTTTTCCTTCTCCATCCGAAAGCACGAAAAGCTTCCCAGTAGGATGAATCTACAAAAGACATCAAGCCTGTGTGCTCCAAAGGCAGCTACAAGCCTTACAGGTTTAGCCGCCTCAACCAGAACCGCGCAGCGGGCCTTTCTCCATAACGGCCGCCTCCCGCCCTGCCCCCGGGGCTGACTGGAACCGCCGGCTTCCCTCAGGCCAGACCGCGACGAGCTGCACCGGCCAAGGCGACAGCTTCCCCACACACAGCGCCCCAGGCCGGGGCAAGGTCTTACCCAAGGCGACATGGCAGCTAACCGCCGCCCCCCCGACCCCGAGTCCCCCGCGGCGCGGCCCAAAGGGCGGTAGCCGACCACCGGGCAGATCACGGACCTTCTCGACGCGGCCCACGAAGCAGACGGGCTGCCCGATGTGCTGCGCCAGATGGCTGGTGGCGATGCGCCGCCGCGGCACCTCATGGACGTCCCCCATCTCGGCGCGATTTCCCGCCTTTTTGCGGAAGGGAGGGGCGCCGTGACCCCTAGCAACG